>JAHZMX010000990.1:0-17175 GCA_027743895.1 Seira musarum | reverse complement strand
TATTTACCCAGATTCTCAGAAACTTTTCTTCTCTGCTTATATCTTGTGCATGGAAAGTTTCATGTGAACAAATGAGCAGCGGTAAAGAATGCCTTGTCTAGTTCTACTACCACAGAATGCATTTTGAATGATTGTATTTTCCAAAACTTTTGTAAATTCACTTTTAAATGGCTTCATTTTAATTACTTTTATTAACTTTTTGTAATAAAGAATAGAGTTTAAAATTAACATGCTAGATGATATGATTTACAATGTTCATATTCATATTTTTAATTAGACAATTCTGATATTGTAATTCAAACAGTCTTTCCAAAAATGAGTTGGTTATGAATTGGTTTGACGTAAAACTATTCCTAGTTAAACTAAAAATAAAACATAATTAGTTTTTCCACCAAATCATTTTAGTACCTATGCAATATAGCGAAATAATCGGGTTATGCCACAATCACATTCTGTAAGCAAAATATGCATTTATTATTCCCAGTATCTAATTTTTCCTCCAACTTTCAAGGAAAAGGTCATACGTAAGTATAGTCTATATTTGTTCACATTTCTGTCAGATTTAGGCTTCCATTCATTACAAAGTTAAACAATTTACAAATACACATTTTAAGATGATGATGTAAAAGAAATGTACCTATATATTCCAATGCGGATATGACAATATGTACTAAAAATAATTTTTAATGATCACTTGGAAAACCAAAATGAGCCATTCCAATATTTGATTTTAAGAGTTTTTTGTTTACTTTCCGTTTCTGTAAAGATGGGGGAACCACCACTTCTGCATTTGTTCCTCTTTTTTCATAAAAAGAACTACAATCTTACGGATAACTGTCCATATGTTGCTAAATGACACGACATGCGCATGAATATAATAAATTAGAAACGAGAAAAACACCCCCGCAATATAGCATGAAGTGTACTGGATTTTAAGTCATAAAGATCAGAAAAGGTCCAGTTTGACCACAAGGACTATATAAGGCCGATTCATTCAATTAGTGAGGACAATATTCTCTTAGAGCTTCACATATGGTTCGAAAATGTATTATTAATCGAGTATTCATAATTATGGGGTACCTCAGGTAGTGATCGATTTTACTTTTAAGTAAACGCAATGACTTTTGACCGGTTTTTGACTTCATGATTTTGAGAGAAAATTTTTTTCTTAAGAAATGCTCAAGTTAACCGGTGTATAGCACACGACTCGAATGATACATATAAGTGTACTTACAGTTTATGGATTACGATCAGCATTGAATTGCTTAAATCTGGTTTTGCAAAGATAGTGAAACTGAAATAGAAACCAGGTTTCGCCACCTGACATTTAATAAAGTTTAAAACACTGATTTGAGTTTTGAGGTAATAAAACCAGGTTACTGTATTTTAGGATCGGCGATGAAAGTGACAGCGACAAGTCATAAAAATGCTTTTTTCGATTTGCATACTGCCCACGAACACAATTATTTGCACGTTAAAAATTGTGTGGCGTGGTAGCAACATCGAATAGTACTTTAGGACTACTAAGGACAGAATTAACTTTCTATTGGAATTGGAATGTATATATTGGGGCGAGATCATACCTTTCCTGTATATAATGTGCACAAAGTAAAATTAATTTTTANTGGAATTGGAATGTATATATTGGGGCGAGATCATACCTTTCCTGTATATAATGTGCACAAAGTAAAATTAATTTTTAAAAAATACCTTGAAAGAAATAAGTGCCACTCTCAAAAGTTATGTATTTGACAAATATTCTTAACCAATTTCGAAGAATTGCTATAATAAACTTTGCGATAGCTTGATGGGTTTTCTGATAATAATTAGGATTATTAGTTAGGAGTCTTTGCTCTTTGAACATTGCTTCTTTTGGTTATTTTTATATTAAGTCTAAAAACTAAGTTAAATTATTGGTACAGTATCTCATTTCATATCATTTATTATCATAGTTCAACTTATTTCGTCGTCTAACATGTACCTCTGGAAAGAAAGAAACACATAAGTGAGTTATGCATGCTATAGTACCTAAACTCTAATTTACAAAAACTTTGTCATTCAAGGTTAAACCGTAATAAAAAACTTAAATATTCAACATGTATAACATAAAAATTACACCAAATTAATGAACACTTTTGCTGGAATATATGGATCAAAATAAATCAACTACACAAAGAAATTAAGTGGCAACATGTGGTGAAGGTTTGGGCGAAACGCTATGCTTACGTCAATATAAATTATCTACTGAAATATTTATTGAAATTATATGGCTTAATGCCTCTGGAAAACCGAAATTTTGTTGAATGAACAAACCCTTGTCTGTGATTTCAATCTTCTTATTTCCCAATTCAAAACTAACGTCATCATCACTGGAGGAAATTTCATATTTATAATGAATACTTTGCAAGCTAACTTCGGATACAACAAAGATTCATTAGCACTATCTCCTCCATTTTTATGTTGCATTACATGAATGACGAGATAATTTTAGCTTGACGAATTCCAGATGTGACTTAACGTCAAAACTTGTGTCGTGTCATTCCACCTCTCCCAAATTCAAGGTTAAATGTAGACCAAACGAATGAGTAAGTAATTGTAATGTTTCTTATTGCTTCATAATCGGATGACATGATTATTCCAGATGTGACTTAACGTCAAAACTTGTGTCGTGTCATTCCACCTCTCCCAAATTCAAGGTTAAATGTAGACCAAACGAATGAGTAAGTAATTGTAATGTTTCTTATTGCTTCATTATCGGATGACATGATGATCCCAGACGATGTATGTAAACTACTAAATACCAATTCAGGGAAAGAAATTAATCGACACGTATAGTTTACTAGGAATTTATTGTAGGGATTTTCCCAAGTCCATATTTTGTAGTAAAGTCGAACAACCCTCATTTACTCGTCATTGTCGTTATCATAAAAATTCGTCAACTTTTAATTTTATGGAGAGAAAATACATACGTACACTTCTTATCCGGTGTGCGGTATGTACAGATTTGTATCACTACTTTTAACTTTAAAAGTAATTGCTTGACGCAAAACAAAAACGGAGAGCTATTCCTACAAGAGTTTCACTATGTTTGTAACGCTCTCACATGCGTCTAGACACTGAAAACAACAACATTTGTCTTGTGAATAAAGGCATCTGGATAAGTTTAGACTCTTCAAAAATTTGCGTTTATGCAGTTGTGGCCATAAAATACAAATTTTATTTTTCATATTCTTTTCTAATTTCCTTCTCATTCTAAAGTCCCTGTCAAACCAAAATTAGATGCAAAAAATTTAAACTTGCAGTCGGACACCATTGTTAGGTCTATATCGATCGTATCGATTGATCACATTGCATTGATTCATTACTGTTTATTATACTATTCATTAGTGTTTGTATGACAGTTGAATTGAATTAACTTATTATTCAATAATAGAAAAGGCTCCCGGGTTTACGTGTGTTAGGAAGGAAATAGCTAGATTTTTTTCGTTGCGCATTTTATGAAATACAAATATATTAAATTGCAGTTGCTGTTTTAATTCAACTTTGAGAAATTAAATTAATTTACTTTATCAACTTTCTAAAAGCTTCCTTTTTAGATGAAGTACGCATCCAAAAAAGTATTTTAAAACACTAGTATGGCTACTACTAGTATGGTTACGAAGAAATGAGGTTGATTTTTAATTGGAGTTTAAAGACCCGAAACAAAAACAATATCCTGCAGTTCGTTCAACCAGCAACAATGAAATGCCATACGAATTATAGAGATCTCCACCCACATTTGTTTACTATTCTCGCAAAGTCTAAAAATTTCCTGGAGCTAATTGCATTCGCTATGTTTTTACCCTTGTTTTTGCACAACAAGAATGATGAAGCAAGCGATAGCTTTGAATGATTTGATATATTTAACAAGCAAAAGACTTTCTCAATTCAAGACTCAGACAACTAGGTGTTCATTTGCTGCATGATGGGTGAAGTTGAAGTATGCGCGTACTCTTTGTTTAGGCCGAAGTGACATCTTTGAAGGTTAAAATGTGTTACTTTCAGGAAGTAAAGAACTTTTTAAAAGCATCTTGTCGCGGCTACTATTGTGATATACTGCGTAAAATGTAAGAAGCGGAATGACAACATTGAATTGATTTAGTTTATTTAATTTAAATTAGTTGTAATGTATGACATGTAAATTACTGAGTTAATCCAAAATATATCTAGTCATAAAAACAAGGTTCTAACAGGACTGTCGTTTTAAATTTGGATAATAATAAGTGGAAGTGAAAGTAAGGTAAATTGAGATAACGTTGAGTGAAAGAAGTAAATTTTGGACTACGTATTTCGTAATTCAAATTTGCCTAAAATAAAATGGCAGCTGCCTTATCAAATGATAATCAAGAAGAAGATGCTGCTGATTTGCTCTTTCCCAAAGGTAATACGATAATACATAGTTTTTAAAAAAAGGTTCTTCTTTTCTTTCTTCCTAACATTATGAATTTTGTGGCATTATTTAATTAAACTGGACTATTTTTTTCTTTACAGAGTTTGAAAATGCGGAGGCCCTCTTTATTGCAGAAGTGAGTTTGTTGTTGGAGCATCGAAGTCAACAAAATGAAAACTCTGAGGATGAACAAGCATTATCTGAAGTATTCCAAAAAACCAGACAATATTGTGCAAGGTTCGGAAAACTAAAGAGCAATGATGCAATTACGAGAGTACGTGGGTGAGTGGCCACTAATTTGAAAAATTAACAAAACTCTATTCATTACCCGTGAATAATGAAATGGATTATCTACATATACATAATTATATTTGTTTCAAATAGGTTGTTAATGGGTCGTTTTATTAATTTAATGTGTGTGGAATATGGAATACAGAAAAGGCAAATACAAATGTATCTGAACCATTGTTTCCGTTTTTAGTTTGGAAGGAAGATTTGAAGACGAGGAATTGCGTCGAATCTTGGATGACATTCATACGACTATCAGTTTCCAGTGCTAAAATGTAGTCAAAACTTTCTTATTAATTGACTTGACTTGTAAACGCGATCTCATTAATTTCTATACATTATTTGATCTCAATTCATCAAATGTTATAATTTTTAAACATTAACCAATAGTAATTTAATCACATTCGAACGTAAAGCGAATTAAAAATGTTGTACCTGAGGAAAAGAATTG
The DNA here is from genome assembly GCA_027743895.1 of Seira musarum. Classification (NCBI taxonomy): domain Eukaryota; kingdom Metazoa; phylum Arthropoda; class Collembola; order Entomobryomorpha; family Entomobryidae; genus Seira; species Seira musarum. The sequence goes on along the minus strand of JAHZMX010000990.1, from coordinate 12,007 downwards.
ATATAAAGAACGAAGAATATCGATTGTCAATTTAAATACTTTCACAAGTGGAAGTTATCATGATTACAGCCCTTATTTTAAAAAAATAGCATGTAAAATTTTGTAGTGACGAACCCTTACATAGGCATAGACTATACAGTACTACACACTCGTTAAATACACTCTATGTTTTAGGGATGTTCTCATTGTTCTCTCATTAGTTGATTTGATTACTTGTTAGTTTACAAAATTGTTTGAAACGAAAAGATTACATGCATAATTTATTTACCCATTTCCATTACCCGTTTTAGTAGTATTGTTTGCATTGTATGTATTTTAAAATGTGTTTTGGAAATCTATTACAGACTTTAAAATAAAGTAAACCCCATAAAATTAGCGTCTCGTCCATATCAGAAGCTGAGGTTGCATTTTATTGATTGCAAGATATAAAATGGAGTTGACGTTTAGGTGCTTTTTAATGGATTATGTTACCTGCTGATTCCGATTGCAATGTTTGTTCCGATTTTAATTGCATCACATAACGATACTCTGTTATAACGGCATTATTAAGCTTTCCCTTGCCTTGCCGGAACATGAAGGGTTTGATTACACAAACTTACCATTAATGTTGGTAAAGATTTTAGAAACATCATCTTCAATTCATCAACTATTAATTCATAATTCATTCCTTCTGAATTATTACAATTCCGAATGTTTTTACAAACTTGACACATTTAATATGTGCATGTGCAGTTATCATGAATATCAATTTGGTTCTGCTTCGGGTTGCGCATCAATTAACACAGACTGGGGCATAATAAGACATTGTGATTTTAAAATCATTACAGTTTCGCCCTGCAACTTGCAATCCATGAATATCTAAAATTATTTATTTGACTAGCTAACTGGGGTGTCAGTTTAGGTAGGTAGTAAGGTAAAGAAATAATATGAACATTATATATATATGCAGGTATGTTCTTTATTTTTTATGAGTGGACTAATTAAATATGGCTAGACTGTTTAATACGCAATGTTTGGTTAGTGTTGTTATCAACCCATTCATTCGTGGTGCTAATTGGTCTCATAGTTTCTAAGATGTTTCGCAATAGGCGATCCATCATTCAGAGAAACCAGTTCCATCCAGAAAATTGCTTCTCTCATTTACATTTGCAAAATGGGAAGCTGGATTTAGCCAGAGTAATCCATATGTAGCTCGTAACTTTTCAGGAAATTTGAGTGCTGAACTTTCTTGAACCGATGTTTTGATTAGGTGATCCATGAATAATGTCATGCTGTTTTTCTTAAATTATGTTGCGAACCACAAAGTAGTCATTAAAACTAATGTTTAGACTGATGTTTGCATGATTAGACAAGTACTTGATCAGTTCTACATAAAAAGTTTTCATGGTCATGAAAATTGATAAGATATCAGTCTTTATGCGGTGATCTTATTGCCATCCTTCGTGACATGTGTTTAACTGGTTCAAGTGGTGAGAAAATAGCAATTTCAAGTTTTTCCTAAACTTCATTTTTCTTTGTGGTACTTGTTAGTAATTTTGTTTTCACACACTGACGCTCAGTTTTTCAACTAAAGATGATGTGTGGAACATTAACTTGTTGCGTGTTGGCTAATACATACTTTCATTCCGGAAATGTCACAAAAAATTATGAAAAGTTTGAAATAATTTATCCGTAGTTGTATAAAGCATTTTTGAACTAAATTAGTTTAGAAAACTTTTTAAGTAATATTCCATGGAAGTTTCAAACTAGGCCAATATAAGCTTTCGTTTCGTGTCACGAATTGAATTTCGTACTTTATTTCTACCACTTTCCCCAAATGTCATGGGGTTACTTAAATGCCTTTTCTGAGGATGCTACGCTCAGATAATAAAATTCTGGTATTTAAAAAAGGGTCTGCACAACTTTTTCGTGCGAAATAAAGCTTTCTTATCAATTTTCTTGAACTGCAATTTTTCTCTCAATGATTCCAATACTGATATAATGCATGCATATTTAGTGAAACGTTTCGTTAAGCTACTTTCGCGGTTTCTACTTCTTCTTATACTCTTGTCTTCATGCGTTTAAAAAAGGAATTCTTTTTTCGTATTACAAGACCGGATTCCCTTTCCCACAAATGTTTCCAACGGCAGTTAATTTGAAGCCAAAACAAACAAGGTGGAGGGATATAACTGCTGCTTAAATGCGAAAAATGAAACGATCACAGTGGCCAACTGCTTGAAGAAGTGTGACCATATACATAATATCTATCTGTCTTATGCGCTTAACTGTAAGTTCTACAGTTCTACTATAAATATATAAAGTCTATTCAGCAATTCCGCTCGTGACTAGCTATTTCCTTTCTTTTGTCGCTGTTTTGTTGGCATTTTTCTTTTATTCCAACAAACAAATAGCACCACTCAATACCAAGCACAACAGCTCACGCTTCGTTACAAGCTTTACAGAATTTCATTTTTCGAGATATGAGACAAGCAGTACATAATGCAGTTTTTAGGAGCTCATGGTCTTAGAAAACCGTGTGGAAGCATACGAGTTCATGAATGGATATCATGCATTATCAATGAAGTAAGCGCCTTGCCATGTCATAAAAAATGAGTATGAAAAGGTTCTTAACATTGATTTTCTCCAGTAGATTAACATAATATAACGTTTATTTACCAGTTTTTTTTCTCAAGAAAACAAGTTGGAGCAGTAGCGTGCCAGCTTCTAGTTCACAAACTACTCCATAGTTTGTTGGTGTGGTCCGAAGGAAAAACTATTTCAGTCTCCCAAACTAACTTTTACTTCCAACAAATAACCCAATAATTTTTCCCGGTATTAAGACAAACAATAACATTCATTTTTCAGGTGTGCAATAAAGCGAAGGTTTGGTCCTCAAACTTTATGGGAACGCTGTTTTTCCTATGTTTTTATAAATTGCATTATTAACAAAGTGAATTGTGTCGTAGATAGGGAATCTTAATCGAAGCAATAACCTTGAGGTGATTCATTCATTCATTATCGAGTTTCAGTGGCCAGACTGTAAGCATCTGATCGTCAAGTTCAACGCATAAAAATATAGATTAGGACTTTCCGTCTTTCTGGAACTATGTAATAATAAATAGCAAATCTGTTTCTGGAACAAACCATTATCAACATTTTTAGTGGTGATTTCGATTTATTATATAGAAAATTATTTTTATGACTGAACGAAAGATCGACGGAAATGTCAAAAGAACATTACATTGTTAATGATGATGACGATAAAGCTAAACTGACAATGACTTCCTGTTTACAATACTACATTTGACATCTACATTAGGTTTCGGTATGACATGACAAGATACATCACAGGATTTTGTTATCCTGTTGTTCAAAGGCTTTCACTATCCTTTCTACTTGTGAGGGTAAGTTTTGTTTTGGCAGGAGAAAATTAAAAGTCCTAAAGCATATTCGTGGTCCAGGCATGAACAAATATAATAGGTTCTATTAATAAAACATTTAAACTGGCTGGCCAATGAGCAGGAAGTCGGAAAGGAAACTTGTAGAGCTCCAACACGCGGCGCTCTCTGTTTGTTTCGAGGTTGATGAGGGGAGAAGGGTTGCAGTGGTAAAACTTAAAGAGAGGAAAAGCAGCAAATAGACAAAGGGAGAAAGCCATCGTGGTTCTGCATGAACTCTGCGAGCATTGCTTTCCCAAGCGGCTACGACGATGGCGATACGATATGCGATGAGGTTTAGAGTTCTTCCTTTGTGCAAAGACTACTTGCGTACGACTTGCCTGAAGTATCAGTCAGCTACGAGCTTCTTGTTCAGAAACAAACCCAAAGCAAATCTTTGCACAGTGAACTTCCAAAAGGGTTTCGCTTTCCGTGGCTTCTTGCTTCTGCTTCTGATCTCGTTTGTTGGTTCTCTGTCTTGCGGTGCGGCATTTTGTCAAGTCTGAGTACACATTCAATTTCATGTGTACTCGCAGCGCAACCCTCTAAAACCCGATGTGGAAGTGAGTCCACGAGAAAAATTCTCATACGCATAAAGATTCGTTGATTCTTTTCAAACATTCAGAATTTGTTTTAGGTAATAATATGGGATGAGTTATCTGACAATATCTATCCCCACCTGACATTATAGCAGTGAAAGTATAGTGGCTTTCCTTGGCACTCGTGCCGAACATTGCTAATACACATTAAGTTAATCCACACATACAGACTATTTTAATTGAATTAATTAGAGTACCATTGATTTTTTCAAAAAATATCAAATCATACAAAAGTGCAGGAGTGAATTCCAAAAAAAATATATTTAAGAGTCGTAATATCTGATCTAATAACTTGTTTTTGTAACGATAATAAGAGATAAAACTTCTCAAAACGTTTTTGTTGATAGTGCGCACACACTTTTGGTTCAGCGTTGCGTGAGTATTAGAATTATAGATATTTGGATGGATCTGACAATCGTGGAAGATTAAAACTACGGCACAGGTATGTTTCTTACTTGAAATTTTTGAAAGAGTGATAAAGGTATAAAACACCATTTTCTAGGTTGTCAATTAACCCCAACTTTTAAAAAAATAATTTGCATGATTCATAAGTAAATGAAATAGCAAATAAGCTTACCTAGTTCGGCAATTATCTTATTAATTAATTATTTAGTGAAGCAGAAGAAGCATAATTGCCCCAGAAAAACGTTTTGCAAGTTTTGAGAATGTTTGTATTTGCGAAATATTGTAGTTGTCCAAATTCGAACGAACGAGCATTTATATGCTTAAGCTTTACAACAAAATTTAAGCTCAGCACCAACGTGAATAATATAAAACTGGGCTTCCCCTGCCCTTTTGTCAGTAAAGTTTTTAAACATTGAATTCTTCTCCAGTTTTATAATGCTTAGGTATTGTTCCTGAATTTTCATGGAATTTATGAATAAATAATGCGCTAGATGCGTTGAGAATTGTAACTCTTTACTGCACAGTAAACAAGTGATAAGCACCTCGTAAAAAATCTTTCAAATTTTTTTTCTCAAGGTGACAATTGATGCATAAAACTTGACAAAAAGTTTTACATCTAGGTTTTATGTTGAAAAGAGCTTTATCCCCGGTGTTAGCTAAGCGATACCGTTTTCGTTTTATTGGTGCATATTTTGCTTATTATTGGCAAGCGCAATGAAAACATGTGAACTAAGCATATTTCCTTTCACGTTATGAAGTGAGAACAAAGTATAATAATAAAAACAACTTGCTTGCATGCACGTTAATGCAGGTACGCATGCATGAAGCATTCGAATTTTGACACAATAGATTCAAAGGAATGTCATATATCTATTTTATAAGAGTGACTACGGTACGATCCTCCCATTCATTTTTTACATTCAAATGTTATCTGTCAGTAAATGACCAATTTTGTAGACCTTTCTTCAAGGCAATAAGCCTATTCGGATACAAGTAATAAAAAAATCAGAAAAATCTCATTTTAACGTTCTTTGCATTTATAAGTAAACAGAGGATTCCGCCCGAGGTTAATAAATTGATGTGAAAATCATGGAACTATCTTCTTTGTTTCTGCAAATCGTATACCGCTGTATTTTAAACTATTAATGAAAGTATATAGTGTGGACGTGTAGGATATGACCGGTCTAGTTGTCCTTCCAGCACCGTATTCGAGGAAAAGTTAATCTCCTGCGTCTCTTTTCAGCGTTCCAGGCACCACAACACAGCCGGCAGACCAGACATACCCAGACCAAGCAAACATTCTCCTGGATATTATTACTCCGTTTTATTTCCCTCCTGTTGAAAGAACTAATTTAAAAGAGAAATATTTCGTGGGGACGACTTGTTGGGATCAAAATTGTCCTCTGAAATAACGTAAGTCGAGTCAAGCTGAATTACTTTATTAGCTTCCTAGGCACATATTATCCTCATATTAAATATATTATATGGTTCGTGTAGTATAGTGACATGGTTTTGTTTTATTTGCCTCTTGAGCAGTCACCCAATCAAGAATCAATATGGCTGTTCCCAAATAAAGTAAAAGCATCACTGCACATTAAATATTATTGTTATGTTGATATGTTAGTACTTTTGACTCCTCCGTTTAATGGCTGAATGCAAACACAGAAAATGTTTTATTGACTCGAGAAAAGAAACGAGTCAGCACTTTTGGTTTCGAGAGAGAAAATTATTATCCCTTCAAAGTAAATATGCATGAGCTTGCTGGGAAAACATAACAAAAAAACTTGTTGAAACTTTTCTCCATTTCTGCAACGCTTCCTGTGAGTATACCATTTACAATTACTTAAAAGGTCAAAATCAAAATATTTGTTTGACTTAATAGTGGCAATTAGCTAACAATTAACTTAAAGTAAAAGGAAAATTATTGAGCAATACACTGAACACACTGTATTGCCATTTTTCTTTAAAATACCAAAATTTTGATTGATTTCATACTTCAGATGAAAGTCAATCTTTTTCAAAATGTGTTTCCTGATACCTGAGACAAGTGTTTGCGCATTTCTTTGATCAAGTGAAGAATATCGAGGCGGGACTAGTAGGACAACGTCTTTTTTCAATTACCCTGGTATACAAGATCATTTAAGCATGATGGTTTTGATTGAATTATTCAATATGTTCTGCCTGTTTTCACCTTCATTTTGCACTCAATATATGTAAACACTATATCGAATGTTCTTATTGTTAGTAGCAGGCAAAAGGATGTATGGTCAAATCCTGTCTAAAAGTCGCATTATTTCACGATGATTGAACACGTTCCGTGCTTTTCCGCTGGAGTGTTTACTTTCGTTTGATAAGCCATTCTTCACGAACGAACGACTTTCATAGTAATGTTAGTCAAATCTAGAAAACCTTTTACGAAATCATGGTACAAGACTTTGTAGCATTTAATTCACTGCGCTCGAAGAAATACACTTTATCATTCATTAATGGGTTTAAACAATGTAATAAACTTGTACAAAGAGGTGGAATTCAGAATATATGTACTTGACTAACACTAACACACTTTTTCTTCAAGATTTCATGTTTAGTGGCAATAATATCAGAGTTGAGTCGAGACAAGAGCAGAACAATAGGGCCTTTGCATGCATCTACACAGTACAATGAGCTTCTCTGTTGAATGGGTTGGTGGAACAAATCTTGACAAATATTGTGTGCCTATTCCTGCTTTGTTAAAAAAAACTCCTTTTTCCTCGAAAGTGAAAGCAAACATTCTTTTCTTAAAATTTACCTCTGTTGGCTATAAAAATATCTTTTTCGTAGAATTACAGCACTACAGATGACTAACTTCATTTAAAGCGCAGCACATAGGTAAATTAATTTTCCATTTTGCCGCATGCGTGCATTCATCCATGCACTCCCTGTGAGAGTATACTACACTGTCCTCTCACAGAAGTTACTCGTCAAAAGTAATACGGACGACTCAATAGTCAATACATAAGCTTGCAACGCTATAAAACAAATATTACGATGACCTGTGGCATTGTGATAGTGTACAGGATTCCAAACACAAGTTTACTTATTCATGTATTGATTTAACGAAACGACCTTCTAACCGTAAAACTTACATTTGTCCAAGAATTGGTGCTCTACTATGGAAAACTATATATGTGACTACGACTATCACAAATCACGAGAGGTCTTTCTTAGAGATAAATAATACCTATGTGGTGGGTGGAAGTACCAACAGGAACATCCCTCATGACTAATGACTGTGACTGGAAAAACCAGCAAGTATTATATATGTGAAGGCGAATGAACTATGCAGTTCCAGAAAATGTACTTTTTTACGAAATGGAAAGGCTAAAAAAGTTTAATGCAATTATAAGGAAAAAAGTGAAAAAAGGTTATCGCAAATGTAGAGTCGAATTGAACGCATTGCCTAAAACATATGGAGGCATTAATTTTTTTTACCTTACGTAACATTCTCCCACATCGCATCGTGGAAGAATAAAATACTTGTTTTGAGTCTAGCTCACATTCCACATTTCGACTTAATAAAACGTGGCGGTGCGTAGATTATTAGGTTAGTTATTTACGGAGTGCTTCTTTTTGAGCTACACCAACCAGGTATGTAAGTAAAAGCGGAGCGTGTAACTTAATGGCATACTCGCTGGTTGGAAACTTTATTTACTCTAATCCACCAGAAAGTATTTATTAAGAGCTACTTTCACTCATCTTACGCAAACAGAAATTATGTTTCTCTTATGTACGGCTTCCAAGTTTAATTCGAAAGTATAGCGACTTTTACTTACAAATACCATGGATTTGAACTTTGAACAACACACCCGGTTATGTTGGAGTATACTCTAAATTAATCATTTTACTATGACTCGTCGATCATCGCCTATCATTAAATGAAGGAGAAACACCAAAAAATGGGTGAAATCAGAGTGTTGTAGGGAGCCCAAATGTTTGGAATATATACAGTAGCAGAACACTTTTACTAATTGGCAAATCTCTGACATTATGATTTAGGCGCACAGTATTATATTTTACCTTTCAGCACGCGGAAACGTAATTAGCAATTATCATGTGTATGCGTGTTTCAAGTCTTTCGAAGAGAGCAAGGCAAACGTATAGCTTAGTCACATGGTAAACCCTAAATGGTTTGGTGTTTCTGACATTTTAGCTGCTTCAGAAAGATTACATACGTAGGTGGGTTTTGATTGACTGGGAAAAAATCTCTTTCCTCTCTGGCGAGTTTGAATTCATTCTGTATTAGTCGATTTTATTTGTCTTGGCTCAATCTCATGTTATATCATCCAGATAATTTTACAATTTTCTTCGATCGATATTTTAATATGATTTTAGATTTTGTGATGGAGGCCGTTGTTCTAGAAGGAAAGTGCCAGCAGTTCATAAAGGAAAAGTATAATTTTCCTATGGGTTTTCATTCGCATATAGGCATGCAGTAAAGGCCATAGAGGATGCCTAAAATAACAATAATAATACCGCTCTTCCTCATCTCCTTTTTCACTTTTCCATGCTGATCCCTGCGCTTCGTAGAGAAAAGAAAGGATAGGATTATTGTGAGCTGAGCCGCTTCTATTTTCGTTCAAAGCCTTTTTGTACATTTTAATAATGCAATGGAAAAGAACCTCAAGACTCCAAATCTTACCTGGAGCAACGAATATTGAATATTTAGTTTTCGAATGAAAGCATCTGGTAGACGATAGGATTTCCTTCACTTACCTTACCTGTTCTAGAACATTTTAAAGAATTTATCAGGTGCAAAATCGTGATAGGGTTATGCAAAGAAGGGAGTATTTCATGTAGAAAGATGAATGTCTTCAATAGACATTGAGATAGATACGTGCTTCATCCTATGTTTTACAGCTCACCATTCAGTTACCCTACTTTGTCCTTTTTGCTATTCGTTTGTCCAGATTTTTTTCCTCTGTCAGATTTTACTACATGTAAGGAACTTCAATAAAAAATAAAACAAGGGCATTCTGAAAAGTTTCTGGAAGAGCAAAAAGAAAACGTTCCTTTCTCCTTCTTCTCTTGGGAAAGAAGAGAAAAGGACAAAAAAGGAAATTATTTGGGCCAACTCGTGAGATTCCAATTGAAGCTGAGCTAGCTGTATAATCAAAAGAGTTGAATAATATCTTGTTACGTACGTCTGTTTTAGTGGTGGTGGTACGCTGACGATGAACTCAGAGTTTTGAGGCAGAAATCCAGAGGCCCTTATATGCAACGATCTCTTTTCAAAATCAAAGCCTTTATTCCACATTGCACAAATGTATCGAAAGGAAAGCTTTTACTTTATAAATTCAAAGCGGTAGTAATGGCAAGGCGAATGAAAAATGAACTCGCGGTTTGCCTTTGGAAGTTTTGTGAGACAGTCTCCCTTTGTGAAAAAATGTCAACGTTGAGTTCTATAAGGTATTCATTTTAAAAACAAGGAACGAGTATATTTTCTAAAATTCTCTATCCGCAGCAGTAATGGTTATATCCATTATTGTCCCTGGCTTGTCTCTCAATTTCCATGAACCCTTATAATCAAGCCAAGCTGACAGTGTAATGCCTTTGCTACAAGAAACAGTATATTCTAAACCTAACAATAATTTCATCTTGCCTTTTTCTTCTGTCTCATGTTTAGTCCATCCGTTCATTTGCGGCAAGTTGAATTGGTTTTCTGTTAGGCTTAACTGGTTCTTTTTCCCTGGTAGAAACGGAGGAGTACGTCATCCGAACTTCTTTAAGACCGCGAAGTACACAAAAAAAAGTGAGCTGGAAAGTGATGGAAAACGAGGCAGAAAAAAGAAAGCTGCAAGATTTCTCTTTCCTTTCTTCTCTTTCCAGCGTTGTTGGGAAAGTAGTGGGCTGAAGTGAACGAGGTCTCTCTATCCGTCACTACTTTAAAATTTCATTTCTTCTGCCACTTTACTCCACCGGATAAATACTTAAAGACGTCGTTATCTTGTATTATTAACTTGTTCCCATTTGTTTTTCTTATGAAGTTTTCCTGTTTCTTTTCATGCGAACCAAGCAGCCAAGTCTTTACGTATGAAAAATTATGCAGGGACTGATTGTGAGAGGTTTTACATAATGTATGCTACAGTTATGTCTATCATAATCATATGTGCACAAACAAGGAATATTATGTACTTCTTCACTCTCTGCCTCTCGCTTCTTCTTACGACGACGATGTCATGCAGCTTTTGTGCGGGTTTCGAGTAGTGTGTATCCTCTTTCTTTGCGTGCTTTCTCACCACTTAACTACAGCAACTCAAGGAGGAGGAAATCAACTCAAAAAGGTTACAACATTGTCGAATAGTACGTCCTTTGCAATTCGTGAGCAGCACTAGCACCGTTTCTATCTCGGAATAAAATTCTTCTTTTTTCCCAACTCAACTTGTAAAATGAAAGAATTACTGTATTTGTCTTGCTAACTACTTCCTTTCTTCAGAACTGAGTTTCTTTCTATTCGGTGGGGAAAGTCGGGAAAACATAAACAACTTTTCCTGATTATCTTTAAAATGGGCCAAAATTGATTTTTATCATTTTATGATGCGAGTCTAAAAGCTAATAAGTACTGCTGTCGCACACAGTCAAAATTACATACTCGATTCCTAAAATTGTATCTCCAATTATTATCCAAGTTTAATTACTTTTTACTCTGAGATTATGGGGCATATTGACGCAAAGGACGCATGTTGTGAACGCATTAAGTTGCTGAAAAATAAATATGATATATAGAAAGCACAGACATACAGGAAGAAAAAAAGATTTGGCTGTTTATCCTTTCCAAGTATGACCAAAAATGGAGTTGGTTAGCCACCTTATATACATAAGTATGCGTATAAAAGTTTCAGACTCAACGACAAAATAAATGCATAAGTTGATCAGTCTATTAAAAGGCTCTTATGAGTTGCATTGTCTATACAGCTTGCATATACGAGTGCTTCCCAGAAAGACAAACTTTTAAAAGAAAAGTTTACCAAGAAATAATATTCAATGTGTCGGGTTCCTCTCCGGCTGGCATTTCTACAGTTCCTGTTCCCGCTGGGAGTCCACAACATATAAGTGTGGGCCGCCGTGATATCTGAAAGACAGTTGGGTTCCTTCCCTTGCGCCTCTGCTTTGCTGAAAATGGCAAATATTAATCATAATGGTAGCTGCTCAGTAAAGACAATTTGCTGAAATTGGATATGTGTTTTTCATAAGCATTTTCACAAAACTTTATTAACACAAGCTGCGCAATAGTTATTTAACGTCTGGGTATTGAAACTTTCCCTTAAATTATTTTAATTAGAGAAAGTTTTACACGATTCCGAAAATGAGGAAACCTTTGCACACATTTATACAACGTCTAAAAAGTATTAAAAAGCGTTTAATTTTCCACTTCCATGCAAATGTGGAGCACCAGTTAATTCCAATACAGAAACTACTGAAATTTAAAGATGTGGAGTTAAAAATTTAAGTTTCAACTAGATAGATTTAAAGTAAAATGTACAAGCGTTTACGTAGGTGTTATACGATACATACCTCTACATTAAATGATATTGCGACTACCAGGAAGAA
>JAHZMX010000989.1:0-21746 GCA_027743895.1 Seira musarum | reverse complement strand
TTAATGTGCTTGAACGAGGATCATTCATTTATTCCATTTTGTTACATTTGGTAGACGTGTATTTCAAAACTTTAATGAATCAAGCAAGTGATTAAAATCGTGCCTCGGGTGGGCCACCCAATTTAAATTTTTTTTACGAAACGTCTAACTACAAAGAGTCGGTATTATTTTTCTTCTATATTTTGCTTCAGTTAAAATTAAACTAGTTCCATTCGATTAAAATCCAGACATTAGACTCGAGTATTTTGCTACGTGTTTTTAAAGTGCAAAATTTGAGAGCATTGGACAATGTAGAAAGTGTAAAAACGGTAAGCACCCGGTATTTTCACAATTCTTTTTTCTTAAAATTTTCAAATCAAGCATGACGGATTGATTCGTCGGTAGGTAGGAAATTAATAGTGATTCTCAGCGTACATTAGCTATATTACAATTACGTTTTGTGAGATTCATCAGATTTCATATGATGCAGTTAATTAAACAAGGAAGATGCCTAAAGAACTCACCATTTGTTCACATTTTGATGTCATATTGCACAATGAAATTCGACGCCACTCTCGATCTATATTGCTTGTGTAACACTTCAAACTACTACCTGGTTGACTCACCTTTTGTATTATTGTTGGAGAAGAGGGATAAGATTCAAACAAAATGAAATTGAAAATCGATTGATTTTATGGTGTATATACAGTAGTACATAAAAGAAGCGACTTGAAGAAATCCTCATTACCTTTTTAAGATTGATTCACTTGTCTTCATTGAATCAAAAATCAAATTATAAGCGAAGTGACCATACAAAAGGGCCTATAAAATGTGCCAAGCGAACATATAACATCACAATCACAATTGTTTACAAATGATAGTAAGGATAACTATAATAATACTAATACTACAGTTGAAAGACAAATATTCCAAACTAAAAAAGAAATTAGCCCAATAAACTCTGTCAAACTTGTTATTATTGAGGTGTGTTACGATGCTTTTTTAACTTGCTTGGGTATTTCATGAGCAAAAAATGAACTACACTACACATGAAATGAAGCAGCACACTAAAATGGAACAAATGACATAATAACACAGAATACCTATTTTGAAGTAAAGAGATCGGCCAATTATCAGATTTTTATGGAATTCGAAGGAAAATGTAATGCTGTAATTTCAATTTTATTTCGTGTGCATATTTTACACACATCACTTCATCACATGCATAAAAACAATGTTCTGTTTTCACCTTAGAAGTTGCATGCACAATATTTTTTGCTATAGGATAGATAGTAAAAAAAGTAATTGTAATTGTATTATAAGTAAAACTTGAGCTCTCTCATTTTGGCGTGGGCATGTCACAAAATAGATGGTTTTAATGGAGTATAGTTACACAGGAGAAAATCTTTGTTCGTTGTTTCGAAACTTTGCATCGAATGTGATCCAGAAATTATTTTAACAACTATTAAATAGTCCGCTAATTTTTGCTTAGCTCTTTTGGAACTTTGTTTCATGGACCGTTCATGTCTGTTCCGTTCCATAGGTTTTATTTTAGATCGGATCATTTTATTTAATGGTTTGATAGTGATTACCAAGGGGTACGATACAGCGTGGCAAAAAACGAAAACAGTAAGGTCCATTGAAATTTAGAATCGTTAGATACAGTCGAATGGATAAAAATCGTGTGTGTTCGAAAAAAAAATTGTGTGACGAGCTAGTGAGGGGTACTTGGCACTTTACATTCGAATGCACGGATGCACCTAAGCTTAATACACTTATAGCACAAGAATATAATAGTTATGATGATGGTGCTTGAAAATATGCATTTAATATTTGTAGGCATGCTGCATGAATATATTAATTGTTTTATTGCATTGATGGAAAGTGTGTTGCCATTTAACAAGTACACGCACATGGACCTTATGGTGAATACATGTCGCAGTCGTAGTGTACGTGTCTCAAATCCAAAATATCATTTCATTTAAATTTTTGAAGAAATGAAGAAAAGTTTTTAATTTTTGGCAATGTATCATGTGTCATTTCAAATGAAGTTGAGGTTGTTGCTCAATCTAATCCAAACAGTACATAAATACACATAGTACGTCGAATGAAACACTTGCATGGGCTTTTTAAGCAAAGCTATATTATGAAATCGGGGAAAATCTTCAGCCATTTTGATAAATATTATACTATGCACCATAGGTAGCTCGGGAAAATAGTAATCATAGCTTTATCTGATTCCGGTGTACATTATACTTAAGTGTATATTATTTTTAGAAAGATTTCGTTTAAGTATACGAAATGTACATAAGTAAATCATAATCACACATTTCATAAAAGCAAAATGAACTAGATTGCTATACGATCAATCTCTATTACACATATGTATAAATGCATACGTATAGTATACGCTGCATTTTAAGGGGTTGCGGATTTGAGGGATTGGTTGATTTTAGTTTTACAGGAAAAGCAAATTGCAAAAATTGTACTTCTCCAGCCGATGGCGTTTCTTAAAATTTCTAAATATACTAATAACAAAGATAAAAGTGGGAGAGGCAGAGAATTTATTTCCCTTTCTTCGTAATTACTGTTTTTGGTCCATCCAAACCCAAGCAGGGTTTTTTTCTTATTTGAAACAACAATACTGTTATGGAGAGGATTAATAACAACCTCCAACTTTATGAGCTACGTTTACTTTCTAATAACACCTACTGACAATGAGGGAAGAGCAACTTCCTTAGGCTTTGTGTAACGGGTAAGCGTAAATTGCATTACTTTTTGCTAAATTTTATACCAACATTTTTTAGTAAAATAAGAAGTCATCGCATCTAGATGTACAAATTCTTGAGATTCACTCATCCGTCTAAGTCCAAAATCAGGTATTACTTCACATCGAGATATGACATGATGCACAACTTGCAATTAATGCAATTTATTATTGGAGTTTGACCCAACCGTCCGCCGCACCCGTTGGTGGTTTCAATGGTGATGTACAAAGTACGAGCCGAATTGCGTAAAAATGTCAACTCAAGCTTATAACCTTACTATTGCAATGTTGGATTCCAAGAGATCGAGCTGTGCGCGTATTGGAATGATTACCTACTAATTACTAATTCTTCTTCCTTTCGAGCTCAATCGTACACGCAGATGGTTATCGACGAAGATACATCCCTGCCATAGGTTTAAAAACAAGCAAAATAGCATCTTTTTTCTGAGCTATAATATTTTTATGTAGTTCAAGTTTAATTTCATGCATGGCACGTATTTATTAAAAATGCGAAAAGATTTTTATCTCTGGAAATAGCGACCGAAATAAAATGACTTTTTAGCATTAGTAGTCGTGTTCCTTCTTTTATCTGATTTAAATTTAACGTATTCTTCTATCGTGCAATGTGCAGATTACTCATGCTCACAAGTATGTATTATATGATGAGGTGATGATAAGCTGTCTAAAATACACACCTACCACACTATAAGAAAGTGTCAATTAATATAAGAGCATATATTTACCAAAGTCGTAAACCAAGTTTCCAGGAAGTGCACTCATCGAAGTGCACTTTGACTTCCCTTACTATATTTACGCACACACACACTACTTAGGTATGTGTTTTCGATTATTACGGATCTAATCAAAAAATAAATTTTGAAATCGAATGAGGCCTAGCAATGTCTACTGCATCGTTAATTACGTTGGTGGAGTATTACATTACAGCAGCATTGTACTTGTTGCAATAATTGTGCGTTTCAATCCCAGCTTTTCTAACTTTTCGTTTGTGATCGTTTTGTGCACTACTGAAAAATCTAATTTCTTTTTAAATACATATTTTATTATTTTCAGGTCATGGTATCTGGTAAAGCATCCGGAATCAAAAGGCACTTAAGTAGTGATACTCGGATACATACGAAACATAACATCTCGGACAAACCAATGCGTTCTCAATTGAGACAAAGAACGAATAGAAACAGACCTATTGATAAAATGACAGGAGTCTTAACGACACCATCGAGAATACTATCATCATATTCATCACTGGGATATTCAACAGTGATCCTCGTTCTCCTCGGCATTCCAACGTGTGTCGTTCTAGGAGGTTATCCTCCCAGTTCTTATTATCCAGTGAAGAAATATCCTTACTTACCTGCCCCTCCAGGAGAAACCCCGGCGTGTGCAAAACATGGATCCACATTTTGTGAAAAAATTGATACTTATCCCACGTAAGTTCGTCTCTTTTTGATTATGGTTATTATTGGCTTCAAAAATTAGATCACATTTCATATTTTAAATCTGTATTGGACATTGGGGCAAATAACGTATTTGATTGTGATAGTAGATTAAAAATAAAAAGTAATTAGGAATTAGCCCTGTCATTAAAAAATACTGCAATCGCACGTCCAGTCTTCACCTGGTTTTGATTGGAACTAAATTCAGCGTTGAAGATTTCAGAGTTAAGGCTATGCAATAAAAGTAACGCAGTTCATAATCACAATGGATTTCGCTAAACGTATCCTCATTAAGAGAAATCATTGAAAGTAATGTGACTGTTGGCCTGGGTGGAATTAGATCCTTCGTCGTCGTTATTTTTTATTTCATCCATCGAAAGTATTAACGAGTGCTCTAACTTTAATTAGGCTTTTTATTGTGAGCATGATATATCACAATTATCAAAGTAATAAGTGGGTATGGACTCTTCAATGACAAATTGCTGTTGCGCTATTTCATCAAAAGTCCAACCTTTGTTTCGACTCTTTAGAAGATTAGCGCATTGTACGTTAAGTAGATACCTACTTTCTGTAGTGCATTTTGCTACGAACTACCTGAATTTATGCGACATGACTTGGGTATCATCATTGTCATTATTGTCCATTTTTTATTAGCAATTGTCTTGCTCGTCTGAGTACCTTCAATGTTCGATGAACGAAAAAACGAGTGGTGTCTCTTAAACGGATCTGTTTGTTTGCGCCGCATGCTCCTTTACTCTTGTCATGTCCTCGTGAGTATACTTACCTTGACTTGGACAAACAAAAGAAGAGAGTATGTATATGCAATAAATAGCATGTACCAAAATATAACTGACGCATCATTTGCTAATTGAGTTGATAAATGACAGATGCCATTTCATTGCTTAATCTTTGTGTCAACAATCAAGCAAAACAGACAAAAACGTTGGGCTTTTGTGTTTCTTTTCCTTCGGTGTATGAAAACTAAATGGCAAAACTTGAAAAGCTTTTGTAGACCTAAGATCTGAATCTGACCCATTTTCATGTTAGGAATAGGAACATTAGGGAATCAGTAGCATCCTAAAAACCCTCAAAATGATTGCGTTATCTCATCACAGACATCACATTCAGTGCACCAAGATGTCAGAAACTCAATATTGACAAAGGTAATTATGTCATGACTGAATATTTGCTTACATGAACCTGACTTGATGACTTAAAACTGATTTGAGATTTGATGGATCCAAAATTACAAGTACCTACATGGTTTCAACCAATTGTCAATATTGTATCGAATTCGAATTGTTATTGAAGTTGAGGTCATCGTGTACGAGCTTCACACAAGATTACTTAAGTTAAGCAACCGGCCTGGATTACTCGGGTCCACACACGGCGGTAAAAAATCACTACATGCTGTATAGTAAGAACTATCGAGCAGTAAGAATAGTAAGTACATATTAAGAGCTTTACTAGCTAATCTTACTATCGGTGACTTGGCTCGGTATAAGTACGGGGTACGTGCACTGGACCTTTCATTTCCACCAGGTAAGTGGTGATGGTGACAGTAAGAGTGCCCTTATAGAATGTCCTTTCTCTTCTTTATACAAGATGATCTTTCTAACACGGTTCGAATGCTATTAGCCCACTTCGGGGAGACCCGCAGTCCTAATTGCATACATACATGCATGACGCCCCTCCCTTTGAGGTGGATGGTAAAAGCTAACTGTCATTTTTCCAAAATCGTATTACTTTTTTGCAGGGAAGTGGTCTCATACCTGCTGTACAAATATGGTTCAACATACCAGCAATTTCTAAAAAGTGAGTCAGACCGCGATTATTTCCTGATCTCACAAACCTACGGTCCTCCAACAGGTGGATATGGCGAGGGTGGCTACAGTTCCCCGAATGATAAGCATTACAACCAGAATCATTACACCAGCAACAGTAATAATAATAATAATAACGACCGGGGTAATAACAACATAGGATACCAAAGTTATAACAACTACACGTCGGGTGGATACCAGGACTTCAATAACTACAGGCAAAGCAATAGCAACAACAACAATAACAGGCATCAAAGAGAGTATGGAGGGTATGGAGGTAACAGTGGCGGAACCTATCAATTTGCAGCGGCAGCAATGCCTCCAATGATTCAATCTATGTGGTGGAATCATCGGGATCCCATCACTAGCAGACCGGCCTATCCATATTTGCAGCAGCATCGGGGAGGTTACAGCAGGAAAAAACGACAAGTTTCTGGAGACGGTCAGGTAAAAACCATGACTAAACGAAATATTTTTTTTCTGCTTCATTGATTCCAGAACGTTAGGAAAAACACAGATTTTGTGATTTTCCACCTTCTACAAAAGATCAAAAGTCATTTCCTTTCGCGTGATTCCTGTCCAATTAATTATTAACGCATTTCATTTGCTTTAAAAAATCTTTTCTCAGCTCTGTCCAACCCGATCCAATTTTATCGCTCCTCAGGCAGCAATGAATAATGAAGGTAATTGGATGTACGTGGTGAATCTGGATGATCCTCGGTATCTGCAAATGGTACGAGCGGAATTTTGTGCCAATGGTGATGGATCACCGTGTAACGGCGTATGCAATGTCGGTCCAGGTGTTCGAGCATCTTGCAGGCAAAAATACGTGCAGAAGCGATTGGTTGCACTTGATGGATCTGGAGAAAGATTTCTAAATGACATCTTTTGGTTTGCGCATTGCTGTGTTTGTCAGGTGAACTAATTTTTTCCCTAAAAATAATCATGATGCATTTACTAGTACATGGGTTTAAAACCTGTAACTTCTAATTATATGGTTGTATACAATTCATATTGTTTATGCAATTCTCATCAAATACCTACTTCAATCCCCTGCCACATCACATCATTCTGTTTGTATTTTTGCTATCATTTTTGTAATTTACATGTCAATTTTATTTTTGTTAAAATGTTCATTGTATTGTATGCATAACATACTTAATAATCTTATATTGTAAGTGCACCTTATATTTTTTCTACTCATTGTACATTATACATAAATACCTTTCGTTGTGTGATAGTACTCCAGTAAATCTAAGAATTCTCAAACTTTTTCGTTTTATTTTTGGACTTCTGTATTGTATTACATAATATTGTACTGTCCTTCAGTAGGACAAAAATAATTCAGCTACGTTTTTATACATTATTGAGTAAGAACGAGATAAAGAGGAACATTTTCATTATCATTGTTGTCTGTTCAGTATTTTCACGTCATTTGTTCATGTTCATTTAAGCTTAAGTTTAGCTCATTTGAAAAGAATTTAGTTAATGTTTTAAATAATACTTACTACTTATCGCCTTTATTGGGCAATTTTTTTGCATTGAATGTTTGCAAGTAACGCTACACAAACCTTGAATAATATGAAACTTTTCGATAGAAGTATTGGATAACTACGAATGTAGTATTAGAAGTTTAAAAAATACATAATAAATGACTCACTCTTTTGTAATAAAAATTACTTTGCAAAACAATATTCATCATCATCATCATCCACATCTACCGTTAATCGCATTTCATTTTAAAGAGCAGCGCCATAATGACTGAGTTGAACTCATTAAACTTGTATTTCAATGTTGATTTTTTACGAAGAAGACGTAATGAAGTACCGGCACCGTTAGTAAATTCAAACTAATTTTAATAAATATCCTTTACAAAATACAAAGTTCAATAACGGTAGCTAATAGCTAAAAAAGTGCTCGGACATGAAGTGGAACTGTAGACGCTCACCAATATCTCTAACTTTGCCTCTAAGCTGGTTTTGTTTAAATTTTCGTTTGATAAAAAAGCTTAAAATGGGAACGAAGAGGAAAAATAAAAAAATTTTGTCATTTGGATTTAACTCCTTTCATTTTGTCCTTGCTGTAATGCTGTGTTCAATCTTATTGGTCGAAGGAACCCGCAGTGACATGTTGGATTCAGTAAATTCCAATTCATTGAACAAATGTGGACCAAACAATAAATTGTGTGAATCCGTAAAAAGTCGGTCTACTCTACTGGTGGGTACACCAAGAATAGAAAAGGAACCAGGGGACTCGATGGTTCGATTTATAAGTTGGCTGTTTGGAACGCCAAATAAACCAGTTCCAGGAATGTCAAAAAACTCGTCTTTTAGCCTTCAACGAAATGAAACGAGTTTTGTCGGCGAGGTTTCAAGTACAACATCAAAAACAGTCGTTTATTCCGTTCCGGTTGGAGAAACACCTAACCATGTGGAAAGGAGAGGAAGAACAAGAGAACTTCAGAAGGGAATTAGAGAAATTTCAGAAAGTGAAAATGGAAACATTAGATTGCGAAGAGATTCTTATCGGCCGATTAAAGTTCCTTACACAAAGACCTCGTCCAGAGACAATGCAGTTTCAAATGACTCATTCAGCCGGAGACAGCTCATTCTGAATCCAATTGAACAGCAACAAGCGATGTTGGCAATTCAGGCCCAACAGCAGCAGCAACAACAAGTGGCTGCTGCTGCTGCAGCGATGCTACAACAGCAACAGCAGCAACAACAGTTATTCAATGGAAATCGGTATGCCACGCTTTTGGATGATTATGACGATCTTGATGACGACGGTGATTCCGATGAAGAATCGGATGAGTTTGATGATGTCCCAAATTTTCCACCTCCCCCATTAATCGAGCATCACCATATGTATTTTAGGAGGGGTGCTAAAGACGATCTTGTGACTGAAGGGAGACAAAGAAGGGAGGGGGGATTGCAACAAGGACACAAGAAAGTAAATCGTGGAAATAGGAACAAAATTGCTTCCCTTAAATCAGGTCATTGGCTTTTGGATGACTATGACTTGCATTCGGATTTTTACGACAAACCACAAGAAAGGGGTAACTTGCCATTCAAGCTTGGCTTAAACAATAGGATTGAATTAGATGAGGTGGAGCACTACAACATACATCATGGGAACATTGGAGAAAATTTTCAGCACAGGTTGAGAAATTCCCTTTCACGGCAAGACGATGGTGATGTCACGCCTACCGAGGAAGAACAACCGACTGATTCAAGTTCTACGGAAGCAAGTCCAGACGATTCTTCTTCGACAATGGGGGCTGATGCTGACAGTTCTGGTTCTAGCTCAACTGAAGGTGGAAGCAGTAGCGAAGGGCCGGTGGATACCGTCACGACTGAAGGTTCGGCGATAAGTAGTCCGGTTGACATGAGTTCAACCGAAGGTAGTAGTCCATTGAACATGACCACTGAATTAGGAAATGCAACAGATGTGAGTAGCTCCACACTCCCGAGCACTGACTTAGAGAGCACTACAGTCGTTGAGGATTCTAATTCTACTACCACGGAAGAAGGTTCGTCTAACTCAAGTACCACCGATTTCTCACAAATGTCATCAACCACACCAAGTTCCAGTGGTAATTCTACATCTAAACCAGGACCACCACCTCCGTATAAAGCAACACTTAACTGCAAGTGCGGAACCCAAAGTGTTCGTGGAGCTGGTATTGGGGATGGAACTGTGGTAAGATTCCATGTTAATCCTTGGCTAATGGAAATAACTTCAACAGAGGTCAAAGGAAGACATCTTTGTTCAGGAAGTCTCATCAATGACCGTTATGTATTAACATCAAAGTCTTGTGTTCGAAATGCAACTTCTCCTAGATCCCTACGAGTTGTTTCAGGACTTCAGTCTAAGCAGTCCAAATCCATCCCAGTGAAAAACATAATTATGAACCCTAAAGCTGACATAGCCCTCCTCCAATTAAATTCTCCAGTCAAACCAACTTCTACTGTAAGACCAGTGTGCCTTCCTATTGGAAAGCGATATGCAGGCGCATATTCCAGTGGAAACTTGGTGACATTTAAGAAGACATCTGATAAAACTCCAATTCAAATGGTAGATACCGAAGTTGGAATTTACCAAAATAGCACAAACTGTACAGGAAACGGGGATGGCAAAGTATGTGCTGGTCCACCTGGCTCTGCGAAATGTGGAGGAGACCCTGGAGGTATGCTCAAAAAGAATCATATTCCATCTCCATCAAATTGTAAATTATATGTAGTTTAAAATGATCATTCGATGTGTTATGCCATACAAAAAAGTTTGCACCTCCAATCAAGCAAAAATTAACGGTTACATTCTTGTACATATCATATCTACAGGTATTCTCATGGTATACAGAGGTGGGTACTCGTATGAGCAAATTGGAGTTGTATCAGACACGGTAGGTTGTCGTCCTAAAAATATATCTGGAGTCTATACAGGTACATACATATAAAACGAAAACAGGCTTCTTTTTCCGAAGTAGGAAAAGTTTTCAGTCTTTTATTGTTAAAGAAACATTTAATTCATTGGAATATAGACATTCGAAAAAGGACCCGGTGGATTTTGATGAAATCCAAGGATGGAAACTATTGCAAAAATCCAAAGGTCACTGCCGAAGATCTGAGTTCTTCTACAAGAATTGGAGATCCTGCATACCAAATTTCTGATGAAGATGACGTAAATTATGAAAATGATGATTCGTCAGAAGAGCTTGACCATCGTAAAGATGATTACGAATCCGAAGAGCTTGAAGGTGTGAATAATGACGAGGTTGGTGAGTAAGATGAAGAAGAAGCCGATGGTGTCTGAAAAGAGAACATTGATGAATAATTTTCACATAAAGTACGAATTTGTATTTAAAATTTATTCGTGTTAAAAATGACATTCCGTAACATGTTTACCTTTAAAGTATCACTTACGAACCCTATGCCCATACGTATTGAAAATGATGAACCGACACTCAAAATAAATAAACTGTCTCACCAATCGTGAGTCTACAGATGTACCCTTTACTCATTTGTTCAGGCTGACTGGCTTTCTTTGAACGCTATTTTTTTTAAACTGCCATCGATCATAATCGTTTAAATTCCTTTTGTATTCTGTACAGATATGATTATTAATGAGACAATCGATTTAAAATACCGTAACTGCTGAACTGCTCTAAGCTGTCTATTTTGAAAATTAACGAGCGGTGTGACTAAAGTAGCACTAGACCAGAGATAAAAATTAGCTCTTCCTGTGAGGGAACTCTGATGTCGTAATTACAATGAAGTCACTTATTGGTAGAAATTTTTTTATTTTTATTCCCCTTTTTGTTGGAGCCTCGTTTTTTGGTTTCTTTCTGGAGCTTCCCGCTGTAGAATGGCTGAATTTATTTTCGTCGTGTCCAGTTGAAATAAACAAGAACAACAACCAAAACCTGACTGAAGTATTGGTAAGCTTAAAAAATGGAAATAAAAAGCCACAGACAATAATTATTGATAATGATTACAATGGCACTGAATTTTGGGAAAGACCACGTCTTTTCAACGTCACCCACTTTCACTGGATTCGGAACAATGTGTCTTTGTGTGTACCCCAAAGTGACAGAAAGAACAATTTTATCTTACTGATTTTTGTGCACAGTGCTCGATCTCACTTTTTGGAAAGAAAAGTGATAAGAAAGACGTGGGGCTCTTTGTCATACTTTAACAACTGGACGGTTCGTTTGGTCTTCCTACTAGGTGAAGCAGAGAAATATACTAGTAATCCTTCATCCTTTAACTGGAAACAAGTTCAAGAGGAAGAAGAGTTAATGCTAAAAAATGAGGAATTATTTTTTGGAGATTTAATCGTCAACTTTTGCAGAAACGCTGAATTTGTGCTGAAAGTGGATGACGATATGTTCATTGACATCTTTCAGTTGCTTCGATGGAGGACGCATGACATAAAACTCAGAAGTATTAATGCCCTAAGAGAGAAAGAGGCTGTACCGGATCTTTATTGCAGTACATTTGTGGGTGGTAGACCACAAAGATGTGTTGGATGTAAGTGGTATGTAAGCGAGACAGAGTGGGCAGAGGAATATTATCCAGATTACTGTTCAGGGTATTTCTACGGACTAACCGTAAATTTAATAGAAAAGTTATTTAGTACTGTGAATAGTGCAAAATTCTTTTGGGTAGATGACGTTTTCGCAACAGGCGTGCTGTTGGAGGAAGCAAAAAAGAAATATAAAGGCTTTGAACCTGTATATAAGCACCTTTGGGGCAATATGAGATCACTGGATTTCAGAAGATATCGACCCTTTTGTGAACGAGGTGATATGAAAAGAAAACGGAAGTTTGGAACAATTGTAAATGTTCCAAGAAGAGGTAGCAATTTCGAAAGAGATATGGTTTGCTTGTGGAACAAAACGATTTATGATGAAGGAATTATTCAAAATGATGAAAATGACGAATCATACAGTCCAATACATACCTAGGTAAATATTTTTGTATAAAATGTCTGTTACAAGACTATATTAAAGCGCGAATAATTTATTATTGCACATTACACTAAACTTTATATTACATTTTTTGAAAACATTCTCAGAATAATCTAATGGGTAGAAAATATTTTTTTTTTACTTTCAATCTCTTTGCATGGTTTTTGCCTTTTACTCTTTTTACTTTGTAAATTATTTCTTAAGGCGAATTATTTCAATAAATTAATGTGCTAGCTTCCTCCGAACTGCATCTACGGGACTTACGATGAAATATAACGCATTGCCCCATTCCCGTCGACGACGAACATTTTGTAGTTTAAAAGCCAACAGCTCCTTCTCAATTTCAACAAATTCTTTTCTGAAAATTGATAAAACAAAGGCACTTACATGACATGATACTTAAAATTAATTAGCAATTAGCATCATTATAAGCATTATGAAAATTGCATATTCCTTGAAGGAATAAACTTTGCTAACTTTGTTTTATCCAAAGTTCTCTCAAGTTCACATATCTTTTTTGCTTTCTCGTCTCTCTCAAGCCGCAGTGACTCGTACGTATTAGCAAGCTCATCATTCCTTGCAATTAAATTTTGTAGAGCAGATGCAGTCTCGTCAAGGCTCGCTTTAAGCTGAGCCTTTTTCCTGTCAGATGCGAAACGTGATAAACACGATTTTAATGTTGAAATAAATACCGTGTCAAATGTCGTTTATTAGTTGGATTTACTTACTCGATCAAGTCAGCCTTTTCCTTTTGGAGAGCATCACACGATACCTTTAGTTCCTTGATACTGTTATTACGTTCTTTCAAATTCAATTGAAGTTCCCAAGCCTCTGATTCGGACGTCATTGCTCTTTCCTGCCAATGTGTTTTTTGTTCTGTCGTTTCCTTGAGCTGTTTCTCCACTTTGCACAACTTTAAGAAGAAAATAAAACGAATAGATATGAATGAGACGTTCGTCCTACCACCGTAGGATTCCTACCGAAATACAAGTTAACTAACATTCTCTTTCATCGTCACATTTTCCTTCCCCAACACTTCCGACCTTCTCCTTTCCCTATCGAATGACTGAGTAAGCTCATCTCGACGTTCAACAATCATTCTAATTTCCTTTGTTAAGACGCCGTTCTCATCCGCCAGGTTTTGAGTTGAGGCTTGCAATGAATTCAACTCATTCTCCATCTTTTCCACTTCCTGCTCAACAAATTTATGACCAAGTTCAATTCAGTCTTGCTTTTCAAAAAATGAAATGACTTTGACGAACCCTTCGCATAATCTTGTTCTCCTCTTTCAGAACACAGACTTCTTCGTGAAGACTGTCGATGAGCTTGGTTTTCTCTTTAGCTTTCTGGCGTTCGTTATTTGAGACGTGTCTGAGGACTTGCACTTGCAACGTGAAATTTTCAACCTAATATTCGAAGATGAAACAAGTAGCAATTTTTTTTAAATTTTTGGCCACACATTAGATCAGCCTCCTTACTATATTCCTATACACTAAACAACTAACCGACTTTCGGAGCTCATTATTATCGTCCAATTTCATGTCCAACTCTCTCCTAGTGTTTCGCCAACAGTTTAGCAAGAGGGAATGCAGGATCAATCGGGCAGCGCACTGCTCATTCTTACTCTCCATTGCAAGTTCCATTTCTTTAATGATTCTCCCTCGTCTCTTTAACGCTTCCAGTGCAAAGCAAGTTGCAATCTTTGTAATAAAGAGTTTCTTTCGAGTCTTTTGAATTCTTGCGGTCAAGCCCTTATTTTCTTCATGGAGAAGGTCGTTAGCAGCTGCAACCATTTGGCGCCGTGCATTTGATGAAGGAAGGATTGGTGGTGCACTCAACCTTCTACTCGATGCTAAAGCACTTGAAGATGCTCCATTAATATTTCTACTTCCTACCCGGAGATTTTCCAAAGATTCGTGGAAGCAACACTTTTTTAGTGGTGACAAGGTTGAGAAATGCATCGAAGTTCTAAGGAGGGATAATTTCTCCTCTCCAGTCCCTCCGACCACTCCTCGATTGTCCAAGTCCAATCCTGACTCATTCATACTGGGAATTTTTCCCTTGGCTAAAGGAACTGGTGAAACATTAGTCGGCTTGACGTCAGCATCTTCACCTTCAATGTTCAAATTAAAATCAGTGGAATCTTTTCTGGTCAAAGGTGAAGACCCCGTTTGATCTCCAAGCACCAACGTCTCTGGAGTGGTTGTTGTGTAACTGACATTGAGCTGGCTGTGGGAAGACAACACGGATCGAGTTGATATTGTGAAAAGTTGATTTCGTACTCTAGGCATCCTTGACAGAAGAGGAGCGTCTCCCCCTCCAAATTCGCTGAAACTCCGTATGGGAAACGAAGGGAAATTGTTATGTGTACGTTGTGGTTGATTTTCCGAGAGATTGAAATTCTGTTCTTTTGAAGCCATATTCCACGCACTAACACGCTTTTGGTCAGACATCTGATGCAGGACAACCACTTCTTAATTGATTTGCATGAATTAAAATCACTACGATTATCGAAATAAGACTTTCTTTCGTGTATGGGTTGTGAGCAAAAAGGATCTGCTTCGTTGTGATAAATGAACTTTGAAAATTACTTTCTGGGTCTGTGAATTTTTCATGTAATTACAATGCATCACACATCACATTACATATCAATGGAAACCCGGATGCGAACTGTAAATGAGGATTGTAATGTAAAGGAATCGTAAGGTCCAAAATAAAAGTCCATTCTATTATTGGGAAACTCAGAGGATTCATGGTGAAGGTGAATACTAAATTAACGTCATCTTTATGGTCCAAAACTGGTAATTTTCTAGAATTATGTAAAGTAGAATTAGTTAGTCATAGAGCTAGAGATTTTATAACCTGAAAAAATTCTAAATAATTCTTATTGTTAATTTGGTTATGGTTCTGGCTTATGATTTACTGATTATTGTTTACTGACGTCATATTGATGCTGTATAGTGTTCTAATTGGGAGACCAAGCATATGTAATGCCTGAAATTAAGTAACATTTTAATAAAGGACTACATTAAACATTAAACTAGTTGAGGTAAATTTAGATAAAGGGGAAACCGGATAAAAAAGGATGATTTGGACTCCGAATAATTTATCTTGGAAATAAAACGCACATTGAATGGCTGTGGCTGGATACTTGATACACGATGAACGGTGTTTGAAAGATAATTGCTACTGAGCTTTGAGGTATGATTAATTTTACTGAACTATGAAAACTTAAAACGAAAGTGCTCGGTGGTATTGGTTCTCCATGTAGTAACTTGACAGCAGAGAATGCTAATCCTAGTTGATCTTTGTATCAATCACGGCCAAAGAGTTGCTTTAAATCAATTGAATTGCTTTTACAAGTTAATGATTTCCTCCG
Source organism: Seira musarum (assembly GCA_027743895.1). Lineage (NCBI taxonomy): Eukaryota > Metazoa > Arthropoda > Collembola > Entomobryomorpha > Entomobryidae > Seira > Seira musarum. Next base: position 5,872 of record JAHZMX010000989.1, on the reverse strand, counting down.
ACTTGTCTATTCGCATTACTTAAAAGTTTTAAGTATTTTGTTTTAATTTTATGATATTGTGTATGATGCATCGAATGACAAGAAAAATGAATGACGGATGAACACAAATATTTTCGCGCTTCAATTATTCATTATTGCTTTCATTTGATTTCGGCTAGTTGAACACAAGAAAGTAGACCGTCAATATAAATTTAGAATTTTTTAACATGCAAAGGTACTTTTGTTTAACAGGTCATCCAATGTACAATACTTCAAAATTTTCTGATCAATGAATTAATTAGAGAGAAAAACAGTAATCTGACATCATAAATAATTATATATGTCCATAGTCTAATGTGTTAATCGCACTGGATCAGGTCAAATTACGATATCAGAACACTTTGAGTTGTGCGGAGCTCCACAGGAATGAATAACGTTCCTATGCATGTCAAGTACTCCAGTTTTTGCAAGTATGAAGAATCGAAGAACACACGCACCAACAGCGAACAGAACGCCAAACAAGAGCAGGATTCCAAAGCACATGAAGAAATCTTTGTTGGACTTTTCCGGAGGGGCATTCTTTGCAGCCTCAGCTAATTTCACGGCTTTGACTTCCTCCGCCTGGATCTCGTTCGCTTTTTGAGTTTCAGTTTTACTTTTAGACTGAGCAGGAGCGTCTTCCACAGGTGCGGGTTGAGCAGGAGCTGATGCTGGTGCTGTGAACATGTTTTTAAAAAATGTTATTATTATTGCATCATGCCTTCGCCCATTTCATCATCAAATTATATGGCAGTTTGTAAAAAAATTTACCGGCATCCGCCATGATTCAAATAAGGTAAAGTGAACTCAATGTCAGATCTTTATATCCTCTTGGATGTAATAACTTTCAAAGATTTAATTGTTTGTTTTTGATTCAGATATATTTAAGTGATTATGTGATTTCACAGTGACTACTTCAGTTTCTACTTAAAATCGCAATGCAAATTCTGAAAAAGGAAAACAGGTGCGACAATGAATCACCTCGACAACTATCGTCGACTCCTTGGATAGTCAGCCCGATCCTAGCTCACTAATTTTATTGTTGCAAAGTAATTTTCGTATGCATAAATGGATTTGTGCTGATAGCTATCATGGCCGTGTCTTTGACAGTTAGGAATCTGCACTTTTACTCATATACGTTAGTTATTAGTAATAAAGATACTTTTATTTTCATTGCAGAACAATGACTTGCTTTTTTGTGCAAGATCACTGGCAAATTGTGAATTTCATTGCAACCAAATGAAACTTATGAAATGACAAAAAAATAGTTTTGTGATGTTTATTTAAAGCAAATAAATTCTAATTCTGTAATAAAATCAAAATACGTACATATATCAAACTCATTGGGAAACGACATTGTAAATATAATGTATATCATAATATGCTACGAATGTGTTTTTGCTTTGCGCAACCATGTACATAATCTAAGAATCAAATCAAATCAGACAATTCATCTCTGTAAAAGCTTCAAAGTTTCATTATAAAGCTAGTATTTTCCCCAGACTGCAACTAAAGTCTTCCTTTGTAAGCAAAAACAATTCATGTTTATTAGCAAAAGCTACTGAGGCAGAAACCAATCCTAAAATCTGCAAGATTCTGTTTCTGTTTCATCTGTTTCAAGATGATTTACCAGCCAACATTTTTAATCCTTAATTTCTTTATCTGTTTTTCCAACCAATTTTTCAAAGGCTTGAAGTATCTCAGAAGAGCCCTCGACTCGATTTTCTTTGTCCCTGTCATTTCCTCTAGAATCTCTGACCAGTGTCGGCTAGCTCCTTGCTCCATCATTTTCCACAGGAGACGTCCGGCATTTTTCGATCCTTTTATTTGACAATAATGCATAAACGCATCTGAAGTAATTTCCTTGCCATTAGATGCCTTACACATTGCTTCATAAAACTGAAGTTGAAGAAAGGAAGCAAAGAAATATCGAATGTAGGGTATGTTGTCAATGATATGAAATTTGCCCGCTGCGTCCAAACTGTCTCCATTCAAGTTGTAGTCAGGGTACGGTCGAGTGATTCCCAAGTAGTCTTCATTCAGTTGCCACCAAACGTCGTTCCATTTCTTGACTTTATCAGGATTCTCGAATAGTTCCCACCTCCACAAATCCATTATAAGTCCAAAACCAATTTGGGGTAATTTGGCCAAGCCAGTTTTTAACAAGGATTTCATGTTGATCTTATTCCCGACTTTGGAATTTAGAAGATCATAGGTTACAGAGTCACCAACAGCTTCATGGAATGCCGTGTTTGCTCCTTCCTATAAAAGTTGAACCAGTGAGTGTATAATAAATACATCCCTTTAATATTGCGGGATTCCTTGACTTTGAATGCACATAGTCCTAAAGCAGTAGCCGTAGATAGAGCTCCTTGAGACTTTCCTTTATAATTACATAGGTATCTATCAAATCTTCCTGTTTACGATCGATGAGGGTAATTCATTGTCTTTCATGTATCTTTTGGTTTGATTTAGTTTTGTCGTAGTGACATTACATAACAACGGTCCGACAAATTCAATTGAACCATATGTTCGGGAGGTCCTGTTCCATTTTGTATAATATAATTTCGATCAAAACTACCGCAAAAAAGTAATCGTAAGTGTTTTGCCGATTTTTGTAAGCGGTTTTGATTTTGAATGTGGTGCTATACGATACATAAAAGACAATTAGCAATTGGCATGTCGGAGTCTCATTAAAAGCTTACAGATCGCTTGCAGTTTGAGTTGTCCCCAACAAATGACAAGTATTATAGTATAGTTTTATTTTAAACTCTTTTGGTTTGATTTAGTTTTGTCGTAGTGACATTACATAACAACGGTCCGACAAATTCAATTGAACCATATGTTCGGGAGGTCCTGTTCCATTTTGTATAATATAATTTCGATCAAGACTACCGCAAAAAAGTAATCGTAAGTGTTTTGCCGATTTTTGTAAGCGGTTTTGATTTTGAACGTGGTGCTATACGATACATAAAAGACAATTAGCAATTAGCATGTCGGAGTCTCATAAAAGCTTACAGATCGCTTGCAGTTTGGGTTGTCCCCACAATACGTTTTTTCCCGAAACAAATGACAAGTATTATAGGATAGTTTCATTTTAAACCTGAAACAAAGTTGGGAGTTTGGAGTAGGCCATGAAATACATAATATGCCCGATTTCATGGTGAATTGTGATTAAATCCTGGTCACTAAGTTCAGCACACATCATCATACGAAAATCTCCGTCTCCAAACATATTTGCTGCCGACCCATGGCAATTTCTGCTGTTTGCTTTAATTTCTCNGAAATACATAATATGCCCGATTTCATGGTGAATCGTGATTAAATCCTGGTCACTAAGTTCAGCACACATCATCATACGAAAATCTCCGTCTCCAAACATATTTGCTGCCGACCCATGGCAATTTCTGCTGTTTGCTTTAATTTCTCCTTCACCATTCTTTCCTTCATCTTGGAAGTAAGAATTTTTCCAGAAGGAATCAGGCAAATGGGGCAGACCTAAGGTAAAGATGCGAAAGTTGATCTTATTGTGACTACAAATCTTTTCTTCACACAATGAGTATCGAATATACGCAGATAAATATACGTACCCATCGAGACGTAAAATGACTCTGCAACTTTTATCATATCCAGCACAGAAGCATTTCTGGAAGGAATAAGCTGCTTGACGAGAGAAAGAGTGGGTGACGAAAGCGAAAAATTCCCATCGGAATTCATTTCGTCCTCAAAACTTTCCTCATCTTCCCATAAAATGTCTATCAGGTTTTCCCAATTTTGATGCCACATGTTTGCTGCACAAGTTGGAATAATAAAAGCTAATTTTCCAAACTTTTTAGGGTAATACATAATGAGAAACAGACAACTAACTACTACTTATACTTAATTAGTTGACAAGAAATGCGAAATTTGTAGCCAGGATCGTATAAGTTTAAGATTACAATCGAATTTAAAGAAGTCTTCAATCTAAATCACTTCAGAAAAGGATTTAGTTCAACTTAGAGTTAATTACCCATGAGATGTGCAGGAATAAATCCATCTTGAAACTGCAATCCATAATACTTTTCCAGCTTGTGGCGAACAAATGCATGAAGTAAACTGTAGAGATACTTAACATCCGAGTACAGTTTGGTGGCCAACTCCCTCAGATCTTCCTGCATTTCCAATTCCTCTCTCCAGCATTCGCCCATATCTCGAAATCCTTAATTGAATTACATATATTCCTATCTTCTCTCTCTACAATAAGTTCAAAGCGTAATCAGAAACTTATAATTTGTGTACCTAGTACCTGCTTGTTTGGCTCCTTGGTTCAACATTCTGATGAGGCTTGCATAAAGAGGTTTCACTTCGCCCCCAATAGTCTTATGCCATGCGATCCACGTCTCACGGAGTATAGGCTCCGATCTGTTTTTCTCCATAAATCTGTTCAGGTCCGGCTCCATTCGCAGGCACTGTTTCAATGAAGGAATGCACACCTCCTTATTGTAAAGTTTTTGTAGGGAACTTAAAACAGCCAGAACGTTACTGTACCGGAAAATACAATTAATTAAAAATATAAATTTTACAATTTGTATTGTGCAGCTTTGCAATTACAACTGACAATTGAGTGAACCTGACCTTAGCTGATAAGATGAAAATCTGGGTCCTCGACAAATTAAGTATAACTGTCTCAACAGAGAAATTTCCCACGGGCATTGAAAGTGGCCGAATCCAGGATCATGATAGACTTTCAGTAACTCGCTACACCAATGATTATTCCAAATGTTCTTCTCAATGACATACTTCTGATTCAATTCTTTAAAGAAATGCAGATTTGAACAGATGATTGCAGCGGAAAATACTTTTGAAATAGATTAAAAAATGAATTACCCAAGATTTGCGGAGTCATGTCGGTACTGATATTCCATGCAATGAGAGCACCTAAATGATTATACTCTCTCAATTCATTGTTGTACTCCTTGAATGCCGAAAAAATTTTCGAATACACCAAATCGTCAGGCACTGGTAAAATATTCGAAACCGATAGTATGTTGTTTGCCTCATTGCCCTGTGGAGTATTTATTTCTTCACCGACTACCCCAGCCCCAGGATACGAATATGGTTGTGAGAAGCATATAATGGGGCAAAGTGAGAACACAAATGATAGAAATTCGCACAACATGTTGCAAGTGCTCAAGACGTCAGAGGTCTGGTGAGGTTAAGAGCAAGCTACCGTTTAAAATCGAATGAAAGAAGGTTCTAGTTCTATCCTAGTCGATCTTCTGACAAGTCATGAGTGTGTTTCATTCGCTTTTCCTTTCAACGTCTTCGTAATTTGATCCAACTCATTGGTGACTTTGGTTTAAATACATACTTACATACTATAGCAGTTGAACTAGAAGTGAGACGTACACGTACATATACAGTACGCTTACAGAAGATTATTTACGTGGAAGATTTTGCAGAAATTCGAGCAATTTTTGGACAGCTTTCTTTCTCCGTCATATACGTCAATATGATTCGCTTTACAACTAGATTACGCAATGACATAGGTAAGAAGATGAATTTAACAAAAAAAAAGCTTCTTTAGACTCACGGATTAACACGAATGTGATGGTGTATACGTACTGGTTTGCATATAACTCCTAGCATGGGGAATGATGAGCCAATAAAATGGAAGTCAATCTAAATGAAATACTTTCCCCATCCTCACAGAGGGGGACTAACGACCATGCGAACCCTGTTAGCTTATTAAAGTCCCTAATCTACTCGTACTGACAGATACTACAACCATTACGCAAGCAATGAAAACGCGGATAGTGGTTGAAATAGGGTAGAACAGTATCTTTCCTGTAACAGTACCAAGATCTGCACCAGT
>JAHZMX010000986.1:0-12401 GCA_027743895.1 Seira musarum | reverse complement strand
CATCCCTGATTTGGACTGGCAGATTACTAAAAAGTAACCTGGATTCATAAGGGTCGAATTGTCACCACTTGTTATACAATCTATCTAAATTTTCCATGGCAACAGTTTCTGACTGTGGTGGACTACTAGGGACTTTACATTTGGGTGCTTATTTCCCTTTCAAAAATTTCCTTTTCAAATCCCAAGTAAATAAACGAAGAAGGGGGCCAATGGAAAATAACTTTCAATGTTTGCCTGAATTTTGCATTGACTACTTAATTGGTCAGGTCGGGGGATGCGCGATATCCCATCGATCAGCAAATATTTGCCGAAAGCACGCACTAGTGGATTGAAGCGAGACACGCACATAAAAATATTTTTGTGATGCTGATGACTCGATGACCATGTCATGCCGTTTATTTGTAATTGTCACGTTTTATTTTTATGGCAATTTTGCCAAGCGCCCAGCTTCTACTCAGGACACTCAGGAGCGATGAACAAGTCATGAAGATAACGTTTTTATGCAGCGATTCAATCAAGGAAATATAGTTTTCGCTGTTAGTTGGTCCCGTACGTCCGAGCTCGGTCGTCATTCTCACTTTTCTGTGCAGTTTGCTCTCTAAGACGCATTTAATGGTTGATCGTGCGTTCCACAAGACCAAGCCAAAGAATAAAAGTCTATCAATTTTATGTCGATGAAATACCCAAGCCGCTGCTGGTGTCCTGGTTCTGGTATTTGCAAACGGCAATTACATATCGAGGAAGCGTAAAACGATTTCCGTGATTTGATCCGCTTAAATTGAGAATTTCACGCTTCACACTTTTATTATCGACTTTGTCAACATGTGTGATGTGATGTGATCGGCAAATCGTACCTCTGGTTTGATTTTTCATGCTTTATTTGCATATCGATTTTCATACCTTCCTCTCAAACCAATGAATGAATATCAATGCAATTTTCAATTTTCCCAATGGCAAACAGAGGAAATTGAAACTTGAACCGGGACGGGGCGAGATTGAGATGAAATCGCAAGTTGCAATTTGCAAAGTTGTCAAGCAATAAAAAAAGATAGCAAATGTTTGATGCCAACAGATAGGCAGTCTCATTGCCCATGCCCGTCAAAAGAAAGAGGTGTTGCTTTCTGCCTTGCAGCAGCAGCAGCAGCATTGAGAAAGGTGCTACCTACTCAAACCTTTAAAAACTGCTTTGCATTTTGCATTACATATGTATCGAATCGCGATCGTAAAAAGTAATGAAAGGGTTTCAACATGCAAAATAATAGATTTTTTTGTTGAGTGACCCAGATAAGAGACGAAAATGGAGAATTCGGGGTCATTTGTCATAGGATTTTATTAGGATCAAAATAAAAAGCATTTTTCTTCCTATCCTTTCTCGTTTGACTTTAGATTTAATACGGCTTCATTCAATCTTGTTTGTCGTTCATTCCGATGATGATAAAATAATGCAAGTAATGATAAAATAGAATAGAAAGGAATCAATTCGTTGAGTTTGGCATATTTTTTGTGGAAAATAATTATGGTTTCAACAAAGCAAGTAGCGTATTTTCTCGTCAAACAATCAACTTTACGAGGGAATGCGTGTTTTTCTCAAAAGCACAACTAGAATCTTGTTAAATAATTTTCGTTTTTTCAGATAATTATCATATTATTATTATTATGGCTTGTAATACTCTTTGTCGTGGTCGTGAATACATGTCTGTTTGTCCACACTCATTTTCAAATGCTTTGATACCATTGATATTGACATAGCGGAGCTCAAATAACTAAATATGACTCTGAACCCCTTTGATATTGTCACAAAGTCAAGCTCAAACATGAATGATAATAATTTTAGCAACATTCATGCATACATATTCTGTGTTATGCTTTTTATTTTTAACATTGCCTTTCAATTATTTCAAAAATAGTCAGTAGAAAGGTGACAACACAACCATCACCATCTTTGCATTCTAAATATGCAGTGATTGCAAATTTTATGTCTATATCTTCTCTTGTCTTGTTAAAGTCAGATTGAAATTGCTTAAAGATTTTTATATGAGTTTGCAACGGCGACTGACAATGAGAGTGAGGGAATTGAATTGACCATAACATGTAATACCTTACTACACCTTGCACAAATCAGTAATAGCTCAACGTAATTTCAAAATACTTAAATCTTCGAAGAATACTTCTTAAAGATTATTCTTGTTTTTGTATAAAAGTAAAAGGTAAATAAAAATGTGCAGAATCTTGAAAACAAACCTGTTCCCTGTCTCCATCAATACCCATATTGACTATAGTATATACTCACAAGGACTGCTTAGAAGCATATAGTGGCAGTAGTAAGATTAGTGGTTCACGTACTTTCGATTTATATTTTTTTCTCTGTTAAAATTGGTACTTCACATTACCCCAGTCAGTCTCTTTCTCACAGACTACGTCATAATTCATTTCAGTCAATAGCAACAGTAATGCATTGCAATGTCGCTATGTTGATATTGACTATAGTATATACTCACAAGGACTGCTTAGAAGCGTATAGTGGCAGTAGTAAGATTAGTGGTTCACGTACTTTCGATTTATATTTTTTTCTCTGTTAAAATCAGTATGAGCGTCGATGAGTTTGGAATGCATGATGCTCAGAATTACAGTTTCGCTTCGCCATTCGAACAATAAGTACTAGAGCTAATTTAAAATGAACCTTTTCTTTCTTTTTGTCAGAGATGTTTTCAGTTTTAGCAGAAGAGTATGATTCGCATTGTTTGCCATTACCATTACAGAGCGTTTACCTTTTCGGAACGACAGTGAGAAGAGGATCTGAACAAGTCTAATAACTCGTTGCTTTATTATTATGGAGTTGATACTATTGCGTTGAATATAACCGTGATGACAATGAGTTACCATGCACAAACCTGGTGAACCTATGAAACTGCAAAATATATTTATTGCTGAGTCATACCTATAATCACAGCTATACCGAATTCATGTCATGATGAATTTTTAGAGATTAGCTATTTAAGTATATCTACTGGCCGTAATTTCTTAATTATTGTGGATCCTGGTCCAAAGAAAATGTGTATTTGATATTTACACAAGCAATTTTGGGCATGTTAAAGATTAGTGAGATACGGTCAGTTGATGCACTAGAATTTGAAAACCTTACATATTTTAACATTTGTCATAGTCTTGTCCTTTCCATTTCTTCTGTCAATACAAATTCAATTCAATACTGTTTGTCCACATGGGTGATCAAGGATCAAAGAGAGAGGATATTCATTCAAAAGGTTAATGAAATATCCTGAGAAGTCAGTAAGTCATGGCGAGTATTAAAAATAGTTGTTGTTGTACAAAATTATAATAACAAACTTATCCCTTTGTTAATCCAAAGCCAAGCTATAAAAGCACATTTTATCAATTCTTCCAAATGTTCAGCTAAACCANGATCAAAGAGAGAGGATATTCATTCAAAAGGTTAATGAAATATCCTGAGAAGTCAGTAAGTCATGGCGAGTATTAAAAATAGTTGTTGTTGTACAAAATTATAATAACAAACTTATCCCTTTGTTAATCCAAAGCCAAGCTATAAGCACATTTTATCAATTCTTCCAAATGTTCAGCTAAACCAACTCACAAAGAGAAAACATTTTCTTTATTCCAATTCTCAACATTTGAAAAGCAATAAGGGTGAATTTTTATGTTGCTATATACTTACCATTTTATTTGTGCTTTATGCTGATGGTCACTCATTGACAATTACGAACCTTTTCCCTTCCAATTACCAATTCTTAATTTTACTAATTAGCCTCGCAATTATGAAACGCTTTCCTTCATGCTTGCAAAAAGTTGAAAGTTTTTATTCCTTTCATAGTCATCCTCATCATCATCATGTCGCAGAATGAATGAACAAACTCAAATTGCAAATCGATTGCCATTGTAATTTTCATGTTCCTCTTGGTTGAATGACAATTGACAATGACCAAGAATGGAAGATGCCACCTTAAGTCTATGGTTGCACACTTCCATCCCATTATCCATTGTTAAATAAGATACTTAAGTTTAGTCATTAAAATTCTATATCTTTCTCATGATTACATTTTACGACTAAACTATGACAAGAACTATTACAGCCATTGGCTCAATCAAGGCGACTAGAAAACAAGAGAATGTCAATTTCGATAAACGATTTGGCTTTAGCTAGAATCATCGTATCCTCATCATCCTCAAGAGTTCATTTGCATTTTCTCTTTTCGCTTGATTTCAAGATACCTATTCATTATACCTTATTTAATTGAGTTAATTAACTTCACGCTAATCACTCAATTATGTATTCAACATTTTTTATTTCATTTCTTTTTGACAGAACATCACGGATAACTTTAATCCGGCCTCGAAGCAGATGTGGCGACTAGAAAACAAGAGAATGTCAATTTCGATAAACGATTTGGCTTTAGCTAGAATCATCGTATCCTCATCATCCTCACGAGTTCATTTGCATTTTCTCTTTTCGTTTGATTTCAAGAAACCTATTCATTATACCGTATTTAATTGAGTTAATTAACTTCTCGCTAATCACTCAATTATGTATTCAACATTATTTATTTCATTTCTTTTTGACAGAACATCACGGATAACTTTAATCCGGCCTCGAAGCAGATGATAGCCACCGGCAAGGCGTATCTAAAGTCCCTTCATGGTAAGAAACTTTAAATTTTATTTTTTAACTTTTTATCATCATCATCAAATCATCTAATTTGGCTTTAAAATATTCTCTTATTTACACATTCATTTAAATTAAACAACCATCATCACTCAAGATCATGTGATTTTAATACGCTAACGGGAAAGACAAGAAGACAGTAAAAAACTCAGTTTTCACTTGAGTTTGACACCTCCCCATTCCATAATCATTTTTATTCTTTGTTTTACATCAACCTCAGGGAAATTCCCTGTTCTGCTCATTCATATTCATATGCATTTTTTCTTGAAAAAAAAAAAAGTTGAGAATATTTTAGATAAAGTGTTTATCAAATTTGCATAATATTTTCTTTTGCAAATAATGCAGTATAAAAATGATAAGATACGTAATCATATAATATGCCGCTTTACACAGGAAATTGTGAAACGAAATGGCTTTTAGGGATTAGGCTCGGCTCATGAAGATATCTCATAAACTTCAACTTCACCTGAGTTGAACCAAACCGAGCCAAAACGATTACGTAAGTTTCAATCCCATTCCATAATCATTTTTCTTCTTTGTTTTACATCAACCTCAGGGAAATTCCCTGTTCTGCTCATTCATATTCATATGCATTTTTTCTTGAAAAAAAAGTTGAGAATATTTGAGATAAAGTGTTTATCAAATTTGCATAATCTTTTCTTTTGCAAATAATACAGTATAAAAATGATAAGATACGTAATCATATAATATGCCGCTTTACACAGGAAATTGCGAAACGAAATGGCTTTTAGGGATTAGGCTCGGCTCATGAAGATATCTCATAAACTTCAACTTCACCTGAGTTGAACCAAACCGAGCCAAAGCGATTACGTAAGTTTCAAACGTTTTCAAGGTATTCAAATCTTCCAAGGCCGTAAGAAAATGAGAAAAAAAACGGGAAAAAATCTTCCCGTTTTCTGGCACTGTGAAAAATGATAAACACTTCACGTCCACACAAGTTATCACATCAGAAATGCAAATGCAGATTCAAAGTGCATCTTCCTCTTGTGGGGAAAGACATGTGATAATTGTTTTTAAAAAATCATTTGAATGTTGACAATTTATCACTTAAAAGAACATCGAATTTACACATTTTTTTCTCGGAGAGAACATTTTACAATGCAAATACATGAAATATGATTGTATGTACTTACGTTGTACTCTTCAAGAATGCATTCACAATTTTCCAACTAAAAAAGGGAAGTCAGGTGCGGTCAAGTCAAAACACCGTTTCAAATGCCGGTTTTTAACCATGTAAACTACGAGCATTTGGTCGTCGGATATGATTGATGACTTCATTTTTTTAACAAAGCGTGACTAAATCCTAAAGGTCAAAAGAAAAGAATTCACGTGACTTGAAATTAATGCTAAATCCCTACCAGGATGTTGATGGCTGATCATGTTCCTTATGAATAATAAACGAACCTGCTTGACTATATAACGTTGGGTTGCCTTAATCTAATTAATGGCTAATTACCCCTCATTGTCCCTCGTCTTATTTATCTCATTTTATTTTTTCCACTCACTCTATTCTGGTTTAGGTTTCGGCTGGTTTCGTCGATGGTCCTTTGCTCAGGCCAGAAAAGTTCTTTCAACTTTAAAAAAATTTGTAGCCAATTTTCAAATCCCCACACCCATACTCATCCATTATACCTCTTTCACAATTGCAATTTCAACTTCAACATTACATGGCTTTTTAAAGAGGTGGTCAAGACATGAATGGCTTTTTAACATCCACTTTATGTCCCTCCATATCCATTGTCCAAAGAAACAGTTTACTATGAAGGAATACTATTACGAGGGCTGTCGACCGTCGTCGTGCTATCTTGTATTTTCCATTTAAAATTTTTAAAAGCGCATTCTCATCAGTATCAGTTATATTGTAGAAATGTGTTTATACCACCTCCCCTGAATCACATTTGTTCGACAATGCAAAAATTTCGACGACAGGGCAGAACAGAACAAGTGACCATTGGCCATCCCCCAATGAGTTGAGAAGAACGTAACTTTTAACAAATGGAGCAAAATAAAAATACTTAATCAAAATGGCATTCGTTTGCTGCAATAAAAAATGTTTTGGTGCACCATTTATTGCCCACCTTAATAACAACCAAAAGTCATTCACAATTTTTAGTTTGAATTCGAAAGGGGTTATTAAATAAGCAGATTGTCGAGTGAGTGCGTGGAGTGTGGATGACACGACACCACCGCACCGCAGCAGCACCATTGCATTGTTCACAACAACGTTTCATTCGATTTCAATTCGACTGCTACAGTATTCAAGATCCTTGGTACCCTCTCGTTCCGAGTGGAGCCAAAACTAAAACACCATCATGATCAGAAACAACATTAAAAATCCATAGGAATCTTTTTTATAACGATAATAAATCTTCAAAATGTTATTATTATTCTTGATGTGCGTAAAAGAGGAGAAAAACGTGCACGTTTTCGTTCCTACGATAAAGCTACGAAATCTCTTGCGTTATACATATTATGTCATGTCATGTAAGCCCGATTGGCCCGATCCTTTACTCTCCCAAGCTAAGTGGGATTCTTTAGCAGCCGAGCTTAAACCTGATGTGGCTTCTTGAATTCCTGTCAAAATTCCTTTTAGTCACCTGTTGTGAGCATTGTTCGCTCATTGTCAGTCCTGAACCTGATTTGATGCTTGGTTTGGCTTGGCCCAAGACAAGAACGAGATCCCGGTATTCATTCTTTCCGAATTAGGAAAAAATTTTCAACTATTATTACTTTGTTCTCACAACAGAAGAATAGTAAAAAAATTAACTGGACTTTATTGTGCAAATCGCCTTCGCTCTTACTGCACAAAAGAAACGCTTCGAGGCTTAAACTTCAAGACCTTCTGCTTTCCTCACTGGTCCTTCTACTAACAAAGATCACTCGAGTGAAGTAGTCGAATGCATTGTGAAGATGACTATTTGCTCCTTATTAAAATGCCACGGAGGTCTCTTCACCACAAACAATCGCAATCACTGCGCAATACGCTGCATGCAATGACAAGATCCGAGATTAAGTGGATTTTATTGAAAGTCGAATGTCGTTACTGATGCATTTTATGCAATTGTGCAAGAAAACGTGCAAAATAAAAAAAAATCTACATCTTGCATTGCATGTCATTATCGTTTTGGGAGATCGATAGGCATAATAATTCAGGTTTTTCTCTATTGCACTCTTTTCTCGTCATTTAAAATTCATTATGCATTCCCAGTACAATAGCACTGATTGTAACTAAATGAGTAATGAATTCCGTAAGGATTTTTGTATTTTAACAAAAAAAGTTCTTTTTAGTTTTTTCTTCCGCGTCCATCAATCCGTCCTTTACTTCCCCCTTCAAAATACATTCAGAGCTTACGAATACAATACGATAATGACATGCGTCTATATGTAATAATTCCATTCTCCACATAATTTATGAATGAATCCGTAATGATTTTATGATTTCTGCACCAGCATAAACATTAGCATAGCAAACCCATTTGCCGTTTCTATTTTTTTTCAATTTATGACATAATGATAATGAATACCTAATAACTTCTTGCCAACTTGGCTGAGGAATTCGATGAGACTGACAATGAGGTGCCTAGTATGACATGAGATGATGATATTAAGAATTTATCATTTTCGAACATTAACATCAGCAACACTCACCAATCATTTGAGAAAATTCCGCTTAATCTTTTATGGATGAATGTAATGTGTAGAGTTGTGTTCTCCTCCTTTCCATTTCTCGACTCAAAGATGAATGCTTCTTTTGACCTCTCCTTGTAAAATTCTTTCTGTAACTCTTTTAAAGCCCACAGCCCATAATGTAAATTATGAGAATGGTATTTTTAGCTGGTGACTGACTACCTTTAGGATAAGACCTCATATTGTAAATTCGAATTCACATTTTATTTCGAGGCGGTCTCCCGCCAGGAAAACATTGCACTTCGTTTTTCACCATCGCCAATACATCCAACCGACCCTTTGCTATTTTCCCATTTCAATTTCTCATTTCATCTAATCTTCCTTGAGTCATCAAGTCGAAAACAAACCACTTCCTCCTTCACAATAAATATGTAACCTTTCGTTCTTCATCTCAGGATCAATAACGAATAGTGTTTGCAATTAACACAGTATTATTATGTGTATCTCCTCAGGAGCTAACGATGGAATTCAGTGTTAATATTAATGCATTCAGGAATTTCATTTCACGTCACTATTGCTAGTCTGACATAATAATAAAAAAGCAATATAATCAAATCCGGATAAAGGGTTTTTCTCTACAGTAATTTCGCAGTTGTAAAATGTGTCATTTCGCGAGTCGAGTTTCAGGTGAAAAAGCAATATAAATATTACGCTGTTTGTTAGGTTCGAAAAGAGAACAGGTATCATTTTCTCAATCATATCACATCACTGCACAGTGAGTGATGCGAAGACTGACGAAAGAATGCGGTGGAGAAGGGCTGCCAAGTGTCATCCTGAGAAATGAGCGTGTAATGAAGCGGTTTTCAAATCCGTTTTCTTTTTCCCTATTGCATTATCGAGAATAAAGAACAGTTTAACTTACAGGGCTTCTCATCACCATTATCATCATCTCTTCTGACGATAATGTCTTTGAGAATTACTACATACAAACCCCAACCCCACAGAACAAGAAATTAAAGAAATCCCAAATCCTAGGTCCTATGTCCTGACTGACTGAAGAAGAAAATGATGAGAATAAACTAAGCGACATGCATAAATAATTCATTTCGATTCTTCTGCCTTTTTAAGCGTTTGTCGCTTCATTTTATGGCTTATCATCTTCAGGGCATCTTCTCTAGCTGCGCTTACACGTTGAGAAGAGTAAAGTCTTTAAGATCCTCTTCCTTCTCACCTCAATTCGAATTTTGCGATGGGATATGATACCGCATTTATTGCTCAACGAGTGAAATGCTCTTAGAAATTAAGGACCATAAAAATATTCCTGGGATGGTTTGTAGATTTTATTTGATAGCGATCCTTCGAAGAACGAAGGTTTTTATTTTGCCGAAGGAAGGAATAAAAGAATTCCATCCCTAGCCAAGGCAAAGAACTTAATGTTAGGCGAGGCGTGATTTTAAGTTTGACGATTCCCCAGAATCTCAATACTGCCAACAATCTGTGTCAAAAATCTGGATGGTCAGCATTCAGCACTCATTCAGCATTATTATGGCAAATGCTATTTTTGCCAAAAAACACGATGAATTGATGAAAGTTGTGAGCTTGCAAAAATTTTGGCAAAAACAAGGCATAAATTAATGGAGGCTTTTTGACAATGATAATTTCGTAGAGAGAGTGTATATTTTTAATGATGGCCATTTTGTTACTGTAGGTTAGGTCGAACAATTTTAATTAAGACTAAATGTTAATTTGATTATTTCCTTCTGGGTTTTCAGGTGCCTCAGCGGCTTGCTCGATGTATCTGGATGCTCTGGTCAAGTTATCGAAACAGGCGCAGCAGAGCTCAGTTGGGACAAGTGTGGATATCGGTAAGTACTTATCTATTCAATTCAATCGGTAATTAAGGTGGCACGTGGGCCTGTTTCGAATTGACATGAACTAATTAGACTCGATTTCATTTCAATTTCAATCATTTTTGGCAATGAACCTGAATTGGATCCGAACTTAAATAAAAATGGCGTCATCACGAAAAATGAAATTGATTTCAATGCGCAAATATTCTAATTTTTTGCACAATTTACCAAGGTAGACCAGACCACAGCCATAGCCACACTTCATTTAAGTTGCAAGTAGTTCAGTTCAGTGGAAGTATTATTTTACGACGACGGCGAACTAAATGGTGAAAATGAAAACGAGTTGTAAAGTCTTTTTGTTTACATTATTATTATTATGATTAGTGAGTGGAAAAAGATTCGTGAAAAATGTTGATAAACTTCTTTCTTTGTCGTGCTTACCTATACCTATTTTTTAAAGCTACTTCATCATAATTTTCGTCTTTCTCGTTTTTTCTAGATTCGCATCCTGTTTCTAATAAGTACTTATGGTTTGGTTAGGAAAAGGCAAGAATATGCTTATCATTTGGGGTAAGATAAGTATATGTAGAGAATGTGATGCGATGGTGAGACGATTAAATGTCATTAGTCATTGATTGTAGTGTAGCGTTGGTAAGACAGGAGCCGTGTTGCGTTTGAATGATAAAGATGAAATGAGAGATTTGTTTTCTGAAATTTTTCTAATATAATTTTATAGGAGGTAGGTAAGTTCAGGATGATCCTCCTTTTGAAGGAGATTTGATCTGCTTTGTGTGAGCGAGTGACTGAGATTATATCGCTTTTTATTCTTTCGTGACTCCAATTACCATTTTTGCAAAGATGAGAGGATGTGTGCTTGAGAGAAATGAATATTAAAATGAACTCGTGTTAGGTTTTTGATAGTAATTCTGAGAGTCAGTCAGTCGGTTAGTATGACAAGTCAATGTAAATAAGGTAAAATAAATTAGCAAAGACATGTTTTGTCTAGGGAATTCCATCGAATCTACAAAAAAATAAGAAAGGGGATTTGAGGTTTTTGCAGAATTTGTTTGAATATATGTAGCAAAGACATGTTTTGTCTAGGGAATTCCATCGAATCTACAAAAAAATAAGAAAGGGGATTTGAGGTTTTTGCAGAATTAGTTTGAATGTGTAAGGTAGCATTGAGAATTCGCATGATTTGAAAATTTGTTAAAATTAATGGCGTCTAACACAGTAAAAAGGCGTCAGTTAAAATAGATAATTGTGACGATGCGTGATCTACGTAAACATAAACATACATTCCGTTGAGTGTGGTCCGCTTCTTTAAGTAACGAATATTAGTGTTACATTATTCCTCGGGAGTAGGAGAAATAAACGGTCGTGGTTCTCATTCATCACTTCATCAGTAAAACGAATGATGCCTGGTTAGCACAGAGTGAGTGGTTTCTGATTTGGAAGCCTCCAGGAAAGGAAACTGGAACACAGATTACAGTCGTATTGTTTTCAGTTTTGATGATAGCAAAACATTGAACCTGTAGCTTTCTACGTGGGTGTTTACACTACCTTAAATACAAAGTTTAGCAAAAAATCAAGAAAATAACTGCCTTCATTTTTGTATTCAACAACTGTTTTCTTTATGTACAAATGTACAATATCCAATTTAAGATGCGAAGCACAGGTTTTGAGGTGAAAAAATTATGACCAAAGTTGAACAGAGTCCCCCCTTTGAAACAAAAAATTCTCCATGTTCGGGGTCATAAGAAAATCGGAAAAATTTCATTTCCGACAATATCCCATAATGTTAATATATGTAGAAATATATGTTACGGAATTTGATATTAGAGAAGAATCGTTTGGCCCCATGCAATCGTAGTAGCGGATATGCAAATATAGGGGCAGGATTTTTGCTCCAGCTTGTAATAAAATATTTTGCAATAAATTACGCAGTCAATTCATACTTTACGCACTTTATACGAAATAACTACCAATTAATGAAAAAGTTCCGTTTGTAGAGCCAAACAACTAACAAGTATGGATTTCATTCCTATTCACTCCATCTTATTTTGTAGAATCTTCAAATCACAGTATGCAGTCACAATCAAATTTGAAGGCTCATTAAACACCTACTGCTCTAACGAAGGAATAAAACAGTTTCACTTGCAGTATATTATTTCCTATGCATGATTAGTTCCTCGTATGAGGCCAGA
>JAHZMX010000985.1:0-11459 GCA_027743895.1 Seira musarum | reverse complement strand
GGTGATTTTTAAAAGTTCATTTCACAGTTAGTTTTATGGTGGAACAATGTAGCCTCGAATATCCGGAATATCGTAATGATTTTAATCTCTGTTACTTTGTCTGTCAAAATAATCATTTAGTAAAATGGTGCGGAATATTTGTGGACGTCCACACTCTTTAATTTAGCAGAAGTAACCAGGGCTTTTAATCCTCATGAATGAATTTCTCATATGTGATGTTTTTCCCTTGATTAACAAAGGAAAAATAAAGTTCCCGTGTCCGACTCAACTCTGAAAGAATCATTACACTTTCGTTTGACAACAATGTACATATGTCATAGGTCAACGGTCAACTAATTCCTGTCAGATTACCATAACTACCTTAATACTGGAAATATGACAGAAATCACGGAAGTACGCATTCGATAAATAAACACTCTCGAATGACTCGGTAGTCAAAAACCACCCATGCAAAGAGATTTAAAATCGTGGATCTGTGTCCATGTTCACCAAGATAGTCTTCAGTTCTTATTAAACATTCCAGCTCAGATAGTTATTTTTAAAAAATGCTATGAATCGTTGATTGTGCACAACCTTTCATTAATGTAGTCAATTACATCGTTAGCCATTTACCTTATAACAAGACAACTATACAAAAACCACTATATGATACTGTAGATGAGTGGATTTCTTTCAAAAGAAAAAAAACCTTTCTGAGGGAAACAATTAAGCATACGATTTCATGCAAAAATATCAGCCCTAACTATTTCATTACAGTGCTCACCCATTTCTTCCACTTTCATAATCAACACCAGCAATTACTTACTCGTTTTCCAAGTCAGTATAGTGGAGTAATCACATCATTTTCACTTCATTCATTTATTTTTCATTTCAGTGACCATTCATTAATCACCATTTTACCAGTTCGTCCAAATCGGAAAAAATGTTTCTCATTTTTGTAAATATTTTTTAATTGTTGTGAATAAGTGTACAATTATCGAAGTCGTTGTGCCCTGAGAGCTTCGGTTTAAGCATTGTCTTTGGCTTCACTAGTATACAAACTTTCAAGTAAGTAATATTACACAGCAGTTTATCAGTTTATACGCATAAAATTTATGACAATTATAAATTCAGGGTGAGTATTAGTTTAGTCTGCCTCTTAGCTTCTGTTATGATTTCAGATTTCTATTGATAGGCACAAACATTATAATGAAAACCGATTTACTCCCGTTATCCAGAGATTCGAGTTAGTTCAATAAAGCTTTAAGATAATTATTTTATCATAACAATTTATTTTATTTTATTATCTTCCTATCTTAAAAACTTAATACTAACTATAGAGAGTGATCAAGTACATGATTTTAAACATATGAAAATACGTATTTTAACTGCTCTATCCAAAAATCCTCGGGAACTATATGCTACGGCTAGTACGGCTACAAAAGAATAAACCGATTTTCTGCCTCTAATGACTTTTCTTTTCTTATAGATTTTGTTCTATTTAGCCCAAAATTTTTAGAAATCCATTAAAGCCAACAGGTAAATAGGTTTTCATAATTGATCGTATCAATGAAAATCATAACAGGAGCTGAACAGAAGACTTTATAACCACCAAGGATAAATTCATGACATAATACATTCAATTTATTGATTGAAGAATCACGAAAGCTCTTCATGCGATCCCTACATATCTCCCTGTCGTTATTTGTTTCCGTTGCTTTGATTTACAGTGTTGGTATGACAAAAGCGAATCCAAGGTTTGTACATTTTTGAAGAATCAACTTAGCTTTTAGTAACCAATACTACGATGATTGTTATTGTAAAAAAAATAAATAGGTAGTTAATTTCACTTTACATAAAATGTTGTTAAAAGATTCCACTTTCCACTATTGACTTTAGCTGGACATCGGACAACTCATAAACTTACCTTTAAAATCCATATATGCCAACTGGATGGAGCAAAGAAAATTGTATAATTCAACGATTAAGGTTAATAAATTCGTACATTTATGAGACATTTATATTAATTTTTCATTGAGGAATTAGGAAAGACTACAATTCCTGAATTCTTTGTGTGTTGGCTGTTGACCAAGTTGGGTTAGTCGAAAAATCGACTAGATCTTCTTCCCGTCCTTAACGTTTTTCCTAAACAAAACGTTTTTGGTCCATTGTATAAAAAGCGGATTTTGGTATATGAAATTCAAAAGGCCATCATAAGTAAACCAAAAAAAATAGAAAAAGATTGTCTTGCATGCTCATAAACGCTCATAGAAAAATGCAAAATCTGACGAGTGCCCATCGCTTTTTCCGGGGGAATGTATTATTTATGTATATTGAAAGTTTTTTTATTAACATGTTTTACCTCATCAAGAATACATACATGATTTCCATGAATAAACACGTAAGGTAAACAAATAATATTCCAATCTCAAAACTTTTTTATATAACATTCAAGTCATTCAGTTCCCAAGAATTTATGGTGTAAAGATTCGAAATGCTTATAGATTACTTTTATGGTTGGACTGTACCGTTACTGGTCTGTTTTTTATGCGCTTAATCGATAATACTTCATCGGAAAAGTGCACATCTCAAGTTTCATGTTGATCCGATCGATCACTGCGTCTCGAAAAAATCGATTGTGAAATTTGAAAAACATCGTTGAAAACCCATGCGAATTTTCTAGTAAATACCCGTATTTGTATTTGTAAATCTTTATTCAAGTGTTACATAATTTCAGGCATTACATATGCTTGATCTCCCAATCAGAACACTAAAAAAATGTCATCATAAGCCAGAATAACCATTAACAAACCGAATCAAAAAACAAATCACACTGTAATTTTTATAAATTTTCAGGTTATAGAATCTCTAGCTCTATGACTAAATAGCTCTACTTTACAATACCCAATAAAATTTCCTATCAATAAGGCTTCATTTGCTTTTTGGCTTGATCTTCTGAAACAACCGATTCCATGTAGTGATCGAGGCCATTCTTATCACTCTTATCACTTGTTTTGTTCTTACATGAAGGGACAACTAGCCTACCTAAATTCTCTTCTGTATTAGCACTTCTCAAGCTATAAGTAAACCAGTCATTTCATTTAGTCTTTATTGATTTTTAGTCCAGTAACTACGTGTGAAACAGGAATTAATCTCCTTTATTACTCCTAGCCAAACCTAACCTAACAAAAATCAAGGAAATCTTTAATCCATCCATTTATCGACAGAAGATATTTAATTCGCAAATCATATTTCATGAGATACAGTATATGATCGCATTAACGTGCAACTTGGGTAGTACACGTTTCAGATATACTATCGATTACGCTAATCGTAAGTAGGGGCCATAATTGGTACAATCGAACCGTATTTGTTCGCTACTATTGTCGAATTATTTCGAGTCCTATTATTATTATTCGTGTAGAGCCTGTGACTATAGTAGTTTGCATGTCGAAATGGGACCCATACCCATGATTTTCTCATGACAACGTCTATTTAAACCGTTTGAGAAATTCCAAATGCTCATGGGACTCTGAGGGAAATAAAAAATTACCTGCAATTTGAAATATTGCATGGAATATTAGCGAATCTGATAATTGATAATAATATTTGGTTTCGCACATCACGTCGCACGGCCAGAAAAAACAACAAAAACAGTAGAACTTTCGAACTTTTGACTTTGACGACGTGGAAGTAAGTGGTGTCTTGTGGTTGAATGTCAATACTCGGTTGGCTCTGGTGTTGAATTTGGTTTAATAGATTTATTATGGATCGTCTTGTTTTAAAATCTGCTGCTGTTTCCATTCAGTTGCATAAGTAAGTATAAATATTCGACTGTTATTGTGATCCTAAAATAATCAAACAGCAAAAGCTCGGTCTTTTGGAGATACTCAAGTGAAAGTCCGCTGAAGTACGTGGTTTCTAAATTGATTTCGTTGGATTTGTTTTTTTATTGCGTGTTCGTCCGTGGTTTTAAATTAAGAGTGTACTTAAAAGAAATAGTTCTTTGGCATTTAATTTTGCTGTTCAAAGATTTTCCAATTTCAATATAATCACGAAAGCAAAAGTCAACATTTCCCTTCCCATTAAAAAATGCATTTGCAAATTTGCTGATTCTGATTGAAAAATCTCCAACTACTCACGAAAATAGCAAGTATCCTGTTTTAATTGCACGTTGTTATTAATGAAGCTCATACGAAATGGTTAACTAAAAACTTCCCGCGAAAAAGGAGAAGCTCATAAATAAGTTCTCTGTAATTACCGGGCTGAGTCGGTAATTATTAATTATATTCCTATTAATATTTTGTATGATTTGGAATTTTTTAGTTATTGAGACCCATGAGATTGCTATGGATTTCTCAAACATCGATTTGCCGTGAGCTTGTCACAAAAAGCAAATAAATGCAAACCTTGCATGTGACTCAAACACAAACATCCCTGAACTCGTAACTCTCAGAGTTTTGTGTTGGTGGTGTTCGTCGTCAACGTCACCACAGACCAACACATATAACTCCCTTCCTTGTTGTAAGGAGTTCCTTGTGAAGGCCCAGTTCGCAATTGCAAAGAACGTACCTCTTCTACATTGCCTTGACAATTTGATAAAAATGGACCCACTATTATTGTCCAACCACGCATTTTAATTGCAGCTGCAGGTATTGAAAACAGTACTGTGTAAAATTATAAGCTCCACTCCAGCATGCAGCATCATCAATAGCATGCAGAACAGAACACAACTGCTGTATGCTTTTTAACATCCCTTATTACTTTAAGGTGAGCTTTGTTACGATAAACGTTTAAACAGACTTGTGAAATATGTAACTGGTGTTATAAAGGGCTATACAGGTAAAATATAGATTAAAAGAACCTATACAAATTGCGTAATTCAGTTTATTTAGGTCACACACTAACGCATGCAGCATGTTGTGTTTGCCCATGAACTAACTCTTGTTTCCTGTTTGTATTTGTAACGTAAATCGACATAAAGGCTGTGTTATGTGCTTGCTGTCCAACTTAAATATGTATACCTAGTATTCTGCTACTAGCATGCATAGTAAATCAAGAGATCCATAATAATACGTAGTCGATTGCAAAAATTGATAGAAGAATTACTCATACATTAAATCTATAACACTCTTATAAAACACCCTTACACACCAATAATACCCTTGTAAAACATCAAAAGTTCGGTTTATAAATACTAATTTTTGAGACAAATTACAGAGGTTGATTATAAAAATTAAAATCTACGTACATAGTATGTAAAAGTATGTATACATGTTCTTCACAGGAAAAAAATACATACACCCGCATGAGCCATGGACAGAATCTGGATACACCTAAACAAAGTTAGAGCAAGTAGTATTCAACAATTGGCAAGGCTATTTTACATACTCAAATTATCTTGGGAATCGTTCAAAATCAAGCGCATACATGCATAGAAAAAGAGCCATAGAAGCACTTACTTGAAAGTGTGGTGATCTACCAGTCTTTTTGTTTTTTCTTTGCAGACCTCTTCGAGCTTCAGGGAAAAGTTAAACACCATCATACAACCAAACCAATTTAAACACTGAAACTTGCATCATTAGCCATTTTATTGCCCTTTTGTTCTTAACCAGAATCTCATGGCAGGAATATTATTGTTGCAGTTGTATAATGCTAGTACTATATTATCAAAGTTCCATTGCAGTAACAAGTATTATATGTACATTGCATTACTGTTGTGACATTTATTACATTATGGCTGTTTTTCATTAGTGCATATCACTGCCGTTCCGTATAGTGAATTTTTTAGCAGTACCACGAAAAAACTTTGTTGGTTAATAGAGAATAGGTAGGGATACGGTTGAAATGATCAGGTAGCGTATGATCCTATCGCGCGTTTTGTTTAAAGTTCCAACCGCAGGACTATAACATAACACAAGTCATTTCATTGTTTTATTGGGACGAACACGTTCTTTATAGCTATGTAAATCGAATAGCTTGCATGCACTCATAAGATATAATAGTGATCTGTACTTCTGTAGTATAGACATTAATTTTTACAAACTTTTATTCGAAATCATCTATTTATCCGGTTTGCCCTTACGACTCCCTTCCTTCCTTCCTTTTTAATATGAATTACGTATGAAAATAGAGAACAAAATCTTTTTAAGAATTATTTGGCTCAAGTTGAGTATTATGTAGTATTATGTGTCTATCTGATACTACTAATTTACATTGGGAACCTTGTATTGGGAAAGGTAGTTTAGTGGTTTTATTAGCATAGCATTAATTTATTACGTAGCTGGGTGAGTATTGAGATCGCTTTGGCTCATTGTATTCATTATTTTATTTAAAAAATTATATCTCTTGTAACTCAAAATTTCATAACGATTTCGTCGTTATATATGGATCTAGCCTTACTACTAATTTACATTGGGAACCTTGTATTGGGAAAGGTAGTTTAGTGGTTTTATTAGCATAGCATTAATTTATTACGTAGCTGGGTGAGTATTGAGATTGATGTGACCGTCTGTCCGTCCGCACGATAACTTTCGAAAGTGGTCACCGATCGGCCTCGAATTTGGAATAAAGTTTCCTGGCATACTGAGCACCTTCCCTATTTGTTTTCAGAATTTAAGATCAACTATTAACGGTAGGGTCAACGGTTGAAATTTTTTGCATGAAGGATGCTTAGCTTGCACGTAATATGAATAAGACGCATGCACAAAATATCTAAACACATCCCTGACTCAATATTGCCATAAACATTCAAATGAATCCGTTAATCACTATTAACTCAAATATTTAAATTAACCCGCTACAGAAGGTTCTTCTAACCATTAAAGAAACTATCTGTTACCGCTTATTATCCTAAATCATGAAACAAATCTCTTAATCCGTCAGCCGTTACTCGACTATATTCCCACAATGAATTTGCAGAGCTTGTTGCATTAATCCACCAAATATTTTAATTAAACTCATACTCCGTCGTTCTCCAAAATAAGCTGAAGAGGTCCGTTATTCATTGTTTCTTGAAATATTAAAACGAATCCGTCATTCACAATTTTCCAAATATTTTTAATAAATCCGTTTTCACGATTTTCCTAAACATTTAAACAAATCCGTTATTCACCAGTTGTTTATTGTAACTGAATATCATTAACACTTTAATAAATACAAACTCAAACTCATTCACTATTATTTAATATTTAATTTATTTAATATTTAATTAAATTCAGTATTCTCTCAAGTTTTTAAGTTATTGCACTAATTGCACTCATAATGTTTATTGTCAGCTACGTACCTGCTCCTTCTACTGAAGGTCCACGACGCGAAATGGGCACTGGTTCACTAAAAAGTAACTGGAAAATATACATATGTATACGCAATTCATCTAAATGCATCACTGCAATATCATGAAAATGAAATAATGATTAAGATGCCTTGTGATTCAAGACTGTGTGCACTGGCAGTAGTAATAATAAGAAAATGAAGTGAAGCGATTCAGTGTTGAAAACAGAGGCTTTCGAGCATGTTCTCTTGTATCCTCTCGTCCTGCATAAAAGCATTCAGTCATTGAGTTTTCATTCATGTGATTATTTTACAAGTAAAAAGTGTTAATTTTCATGTACGGCTGTCTGCATAATTAATCATTAACTTAGTCATCACGTCTGGAGTTTAGACAAGAACAAGAAAACGGTTTTACAAATAGTGGAAATGAATCATGGATGGGGACATTTTAAAACTTGAAAGTGTATTAGTAGAAACTGAGTGTGATTCACCTCCAGAGAAGAAAGTGAAAACACACGAGGTTAGAAAAGAGCAAAATCTTACATTAGAAACCCTTCCTCCCGATTTGAAATCATGCGATAACCCAGATTATGAAGGTGAGGGGAGCCGAAACGTTTCCCCCGATGATTTAGGTGCGTATGGAGACTTAGGTGATGATGAAGACGAGCAAAGTTTTCCCGGTAACAGGGAAGGTAGGGATCGCACGAGGAGACGTTCTGCTTCGAGAAGCAATACTTCAAAAAGATGTAGAGTTCCTTTAAGAGAACAACGAACACGTTCTCATTCGCGCTCGAGGGTGTTGACTGAACGAGTCCTGTTTTTTGAGCAGATTTTTCAGGGCCAAAGAGGTCAAGACGAAGATGCGGAATCCAGTTCCTCACATGTAACAATAACACGATCATGTTCGTCCAGAGATTTAGAATCCAAGTTCGCAACGGAAATCGATGCTTTAGAGAAGAGACTCGATGAGCAACGAAGACGTTATAAAAGCGGGGATGTATTTTTTGAAAAGGTTACCTTACGACAAACACCTAATAGACCTGGATGCCTGACCCCAGCGGAATTCCAGCAAGAAGATCTTTCCAAATCTGAAAGTTACTCAAATATTTGGTCCCGCGTCAGAAGCCCTGAGCGACAAAGGACGGTTATTACGGAAACGTTGTGTTATGAAACTGTGGACCAACCACACTCTCTTGATGCAATGGAATATTCCTCGTCCAAATCCCCAGTTTATGATGAGCTCCTTTCGCATTCTTCCTTTCCTATTGCAAGGGAGGGAAGTACAACACCTGTTCTAACTAAAACGGAAACTAGTAGTTCTGCAATACCCGGAAGAGTTTCAATCAAATATGAGGCACCAGAATCCGTGTCATCGACAAGATCCCAGACGCCATCATCAGATGTCCCGTCAACAGCACCCACAGCTTCTAATGCAAGAAGCAACATCAAAATGGCCAAGTACGAATTTTTGGGAGTCACTTCAGAAGCCATATCGAGAAGCCGAACTCCTTCCGGCGGTACATCCCTTTCCAGTTTACGCAGTGTCTCCCCAAAAATGTCAGACAGCAGTAGAAGTGTGCCACATTTCTCTCAAGAGCATTCCATCGCCAAACGAGATGGTGCACGAGAATATAAAGTCACCACTACAATGACCACACGAAGTTTGTCCATGTCCCGAAGCCCTTCAAGTGGG
Organism: Seira musarum; assembly: GCA_027743895.1. Classification (NCBI taxonomy): domain Eukaryota; kingdom Metazoa; phylum Arthropoda; class Collembola; order Entomobryomorpha; family Entomobryidae; genus Seira; species Seira musarum. The sequence goes on along the minus strand of JAHZMX010000985.1, from coordinate 2,515 downwards.
ATAGGGTCAATCGTTTCACCAACTTCTGATTCTTCTCCACGTTTACCTCAAGGAGAAATGGTGACCAAGAAAAGAATTGTGACTAAAGTGACATCGCCATTAAGCACATTTAAATCATCCACAGAATTGAAGACTTCTTCCTCTACCACGCAGTCTCCAAGCTCGATGGAATCAGAGACTGAGGAGTTATGGTTTGAAACAAGGGAGAGTGAAAGTGCATCCAGTGAAGTGAGAAGTGAAATTATGAACAGAGGTTCCTTTAATGACATGTCACATTCGCATTCCTCTACCCCGGCTGAATGGTACACCCAATATAAATCAAAGGTTTTACCTTCAACGGTGGGTATCAGTTCCGGAGGGGCCATCGAGGATCAGAGACGCTTTGAGACTGATGTTGTCAAAAGTGCCAAATCAAAAGCAGCCTATTTTGATTTCCATATAGCAGAGATAAAAGGCATGAATAATAAATAAAAAATGCACATGTGATTGCTATCCCCATTTCGCAATGCTTAAATTGAAACCAAATTATAGCTTTACGGGCTTTCAAATATCATGCTGCATAAAACATGAGAATACGACATAATACTACGCTGCTTTCTTGTTTGCTTACTTTTAAAATAAGATGGTCGCTTATTTAAATCATAATAAAACAAGCGTTTTACAACAAATCAGCGATCCTATTGCTATTCCTATTGAATTGCAACGCGAGCACAAGAGAAGACTTTTAATGAAATGAAATGAGTAAGTATATACTTGTTGGTACCAAATACCAAAAACCACTTATCTCAAACATTTCTATTTTTAAATAATCCAGTTTATTCACCACCAAGTCCTCACTTATCTCATCCTCACCATCCATTTGATTATCGTTACTTTAGACACGCTATGCTTATAACTGGCCTTTGTTTAATATTTCTCGCCCTTTCCTACACGATGTAAAAATCTTTATACTAGACTTGATTACAATCGCAATTAAGTTGGATTGATTCCGTAATACAGAACTACGAACATAAGCATTTATTTTTTCGACTTTTGAAAAATCCAAAGACTATCCAAATGAGAAATCAGCATGCCCGAGCCCGAAAGAATCATGCTAGGCGCTAGGTCTAACGACTTGACTTGGGGGCATGCTTACCTATAATTCATACGATACGATTGACTTACGTGTTAGTTAGCACAAACGTTAGCAAGGATAAGGAAGGATGCTAAATTTGCTATCTTCTCCAATGATATTGGTGCGAATGAGAGTTGGGTAGACAGAATGATGTCATCCCTTAAAGTTCTATTCGTGGACTCGAGTGGTAATGGTAATCATGATGATGATGGCATTGTAGTAATCAATTCTTTTCATTCTGGAATAATAAGATAACCAAGACAACTAGCAAAAAAGGAAAGGAATTTCGCATCTTCTCACGTAATAATTTACCGACATTCGCTGGCAAATGTTTTGTACTTGAATGAATTATGTACGTACGTAAGTAAAGTAAACTGACTACAGGGTACGTTGCAAAGAAGATACTAGTTGAAGCAGCTTAGCTACAGTAACTACAGTTTTTCTCTTCCATCCAAAACGAATGAAAATATGCATATTAAAATCACACGTGCCATGCAAGTAAACTTGTTACTATGTAAATGACGCTGAAACAAAAAGCAACACAAAATATCTTATTGTGATATTTGTGATCGCGGATCCTATAGCTTTTTGCATTTAGAATCTGAATATGATAACAGGAACGGGCTGCGGAACCTCAACAATGTTACACTTCTAACCGTTACATTAGTCCACCAGCAGATCACAACAGATTTTTTTTTGTTTCTGTGTTATTTTGTATTCAGCTACTCCAGCTTATATAAAGCTCTATGCGCGATGTTCTGCCCAGGCCAGTTTAAGAACACGCGTTTGGTAGCTTAGCAATGATTTTAAAGTTTTAAAATGTGCCATCGTACGGAGTTCTATAAGCTGGAGTCCCAGCTTATTCGAATTCGTTAGTTCAGAAAGAAGATGCGTTTTTCTGCCACCACGCGGCACTCACGCTACGACACGAGTTACATGAAATGAAATCGAAATAAGCAATCCAATTGAATAAAATAAAAAGTAGATGTGTTGTCTTTCGCCCGAGGAGAATGAAAAGAACAAAGAACGACTATCCCAAGGTCTGTACATTTTTAAAGAATGCACTCAGCTTTTAGTAACCAATACTACGGTGATTGTTATTATAAAACGGCATTTACCAGGTTGGCCATTCCCGCGGTGTTCAAAAAATTCCACGGGAGATCCAAATCATGAGAGAATGGCAATTGCACTGAATTTGTCACCCGCACCTGCAAATGTCCACTACGCTCTGAAGATGAGATATGAACAATAAAGGGTGGTTTCTAAACCAATCATTTGTGGTGATTACGATCACCGAAAAGCAATATTGATAACGCACATTAATCCTGTAAAAAAACTAAGGAGAAGTTTGTTTTGAAGTATGCAAGAAACGGATTTCTTATTTGTAATCATAATAAAAGT
>JAHZMX010000984.1:0-23731 GCA_027743895.1 Seira musarum | reverse complement strand
ATAGTCAAGCAAGAGTCATCCCATCATCATCGTATACTTATATTGAGTTTGGGGAGAACCCATTATTCCTCAAATCTCTGTGTGTATGGACCTAATTTTCTTCCCTTGGTCGAGGTGTCTGTCTAGCGCAATGTACTTATGTGTGCTGTGAACTAAACATTAAGCTTGAAGTAGTTTTAATGGGATGATACAATACAATACTACTGACGGATGGACGGACGGTGGTAGGGCAAGTCAGGGCAGACCGACCGACCGACCATGAGATCGAAATGAGAAATACAATTTTCAACTTTGCTCTCCTCTTCTGTTCTACTTTTTCATCTTGAGGTGTATATGCATGTCTCTTGTAATGCATCCACAAGATCCTCACTCCTCATTCATATTCCTTATACTTCTAAGAAAACAAGACTTTTTGCTTTTTATCTTTACCCTTTTCTTTTTGCCATACCTTTTGTGTGACGTGATACGATACCCATTCACTAGGCTAGGAGCAATATAAAGTCGTCATTTTAAAATTAGGTAGCAGCTTTTGTGTTTAAAGAGAGCTGTAATGTGGGTGAAGTTAGTCAGTTGAATAAATAATTCCTTGAAATGTATACATTGAGTATATAACCTCCTCCTACGTTCATCCGTAATTTTGTTCCAAGTCTTTCTTAATTTCAAAAGATTAACCATGCGTTTTAGATCTCTCTTTGCCTCGTTATGTAGAAACGCCATTCCCGACGGACCGATGCAATAAATGTTGTATGTATGTGTACCTTGATGTTGTTCATTTTACTTTTATGGGGTTTCTCAAAGCTTCCCTTTAAAAGACACGAGATTATTATTATGGTTGTGTTTTTGTCTAATGCATGAAATTGCTTTTTAAAGCCAAACAGAAAAGTAGAAGGAGTTTTACTCTCATGGGTTTCTTATATGATACCCCATGTATTAAATGAGATTTATGTGGACTCGGGGTACATTACATACATACAAAGGTGGAAATTGTCGTGCCTACTTACATGACATGTTATGAATTATTTTTTTCTTTTATTTTCTGGCATTCAATGAAATGAACATGTTTTTTTGTAAGCATGTCGAGTCGGGTTTTGAAATAAAACATAAGTACACAAGGAGAATGAGCTTCTCCGTCTCTGACGTCATTTCCTCTGCTTTCGTTGAGAAAAAAAATCGCTGGTTTTTAATGCGACGACTGGCTCAACTGAAACTTGAAACCTGAGCACCCTATAATGCATGTATGTACTCCCATTCCCATTCACCTATTACTTTGACCAAATTAGGTGTAAGTCTGTAGACAGAACCTTCATAACACAGGTTAATGTGGTGGTATTACTGCCGTGCCTATTAGTTATGAAAGTAAGAGAGATTGGTTAATGAATATTTAAACTACCTTTTTATCGTAGGTTGGAGCTGTGACATACTCGACTCGACAATGTGACAGTATGGTTGATTGCATAAATGCTTTTTTAATTTCCTNCGAGTCGGGTTTTGAAATAAAACATAAGTACACAAGGAGAATGAGCTTCTCCGTCTCTGACGTCATTTCCTCTGCTTTCGTTGAGAAAAAAAATCGCTGGTTTTTAAGCGACGACTGGCTCAACTGAAACTTGAAACCTGAGCACCCTATAATGCATGTATGTACTCCCATTCCCATTCACCTATTACTTTGACCAAATTAGGTGTAAGTCTGTAGACAGAACCTTCATAACACAGGTTAATGTGGTGGTATTACTGCCGTGCCTATTAGTTATGAAAGTAAGAGAGATTGGTTAATGAATATTTAAACTACCTTTTTATCGTAGGTTGGAGCTGTGACATACTCGACTCGACAATGTGACAGTATGGTTGATTGCATAAATGCTTTTTTAATTTCCTTATTTTGCAAGGAGTAACTTTTCCTTCATGAAAAACAACTCCAGATTGTCAGAGTGCTTATATCTCTTTTCCATTCATTTGTTTTTTGTTTCATTCATTGATTGAACCGTTTACCTAAGTATTGCTAGCTAAACCAACCATATTTGCATGTCTTGTTTTTTGGGATCCGTCAATTTGATTTTCATATAATAGCTCTACCATGAGCCTAAATCAATATCAACGTCGTTCATTATTCATGGCTTGTCCTAGTTGATGGAAATGACGGGAAATGAAAAATGAAACGGTGTTATAACTGGGATTTTGGAGGACACTCTAAATTACTGCCCGTAATTTACGGGTTTATTGATTCGTGTTTGCAGTTATATGTAGTCGAGTCGTAACGTAAAATTTTAAGAAACCCCATTCATTCATATTTTTTATGTCTTTTGTAAGTATCTGCAGTTAGCAGTTCGGTTTGCAGCTCAAATATCAAATCTACCTACCAATGTAATTTTGGAAGCGTAAAACTTTCATTCATTAATGGAATGACTCATAGGAAAAAGAAACGCTAGTTGCGACGTTTTCACTTCAGTTAATATGAATGAAAAATAAGATACGCTACCAACCAATGGGTAAAGCTTTTCTGGTTCCTTGAATTCATTGACAAAAATCTACAATCGTTTTGTTGACAGTTTAGAGAAGAATGGGAAATAAAATTGACATCATGTACTATAATGTGTGCAACAAAAACGTATTGAATTATGCATTTACTGATTCGCATTTATTGTAGTAGCATGTTTGACTCGTGATCGTTATATGGTTTGAACTAAACACAAAGTCCTTTATTCTTAGCATATACGATGGTAAAAATGGTTGAGTAGATTTTGGCCAAACTTAAACCGGATCTTGTGTAAAAAAAAACAAGAATTATCACCAGAAAATCCGCCTGTGCTTTTCCAAAATTCTGGTTTTCCTTCATAATCTCTGGATTTTTTAAAAATAAAATAATCCTATGCGATCTTGAAAACTTCCCTCCGCAATTTTCACAGACATTAATACCCGTCAACCATGTATTCAATGATGTATTCAATGATGTATGTACATGATGTGACCATGTATTCAACCATGTAAACTAATAAGCGCCTTCCTTAGTTAGTATCCTTGTATCATTTTTCTTCGTCGGAAATCTGCAATTAGCATTTAGGTTTGATGTTGAAATCCAAACGGAACTGGTTCATGATCATGATTTTATCAAAATTGTTATCTAACATTTTTCATCGAAATTACCAACCTTGTGATCATTTTTCATGGAATGTACAGCAAGTTTAATCAGTCTTTCTGGTAATGGCTTTTTGACCCCGGAGCTGGAAGTCGTGGCAAACTGCAATTGATGCAAAATTTACCAGCAAAGCAAAAGATATCAGGATTTGCTACGTATGAAATAAAATATTTAAGTTGAATTTTAGTGAAAAGTATGGTCAAATGGTGCACTTATTTTCTTCGATGCTGATAAATGATAAATCTTCATTTTTATTACAGTACAAAGTCAATCATGAAAGAAGATAAATAAGAAAAAGTGAATCATCATCATTGCTGAATAAATACTACGCATCATGAATTGTGTGATAGATAGCTTATCATAATTTCAGTTATAAAACATGTACGTACCTAAAATAATTAAGTACAGACGCTCTTGCTCAATGAACGAATTTCATTCAAATAGCTTAATTAGATTTTCGGTATGAATGAAATTTAGGAATTAATTTAATTATATGCATTTCATGCTTCTTGCCTTGCTTGCACTTGTTCATGACTATGAGGCCTGGATTGGCAAATCATGATCCATTCTGCTACTTGTACGTAGGTACTGAAAATTTATGCACTACTATGATACTCATTGTCAATCACGATTGCCTAATTTTTAAAGAAGTCCTTGAATCTCACGAACTAAACTAAAGCTAGCGTGTATGTAATTATTACCATGTTGGTAGCGACGGTACATTGTAGTTCATTGCAGTACAAATATCAAGAATCAAGATCACTTTTTTTGCTAATTTTAGGTTTGGGTTAAGTTTGATGAGAATAAATTTTTGCAAATTCCCATTCATTCCTCGATATCTCGTATTTCCCATGTAACCATATGCATATCCGCTATAAGAGGAGAAGGAGTGGAGTGGAGGTGAGGTGGAGGAGTGATATGTAATCACTAATCAGATTTGCTATTTTCAAGTGCGATGATTAGAAGCGAGATCACCATCAATTATTTTTAGTACAATGTTGGTTAAGGTGGAATCATGCTTGTTTTTATTTTACAAATAATGTTAGCTAATAATAATATGGTACCGCAATTTATGTTTGTAAAAATTAATGAGACGCGTCAAGAAAGCGTGCAGAATAGAATATAGTCTGAGCTGAATTAAAGCAGAATTAGAACGATATCATATTCCCTGTGCTTTTTTTTGTATTGCGCATCTTTCACACGAAGTGGATGAGTAAGTACAATGTGCGCCGAAGCAGAAATTAATTTTTATTGGGATAATCAGCGTGAGACGGGAAAATAGTGACTTTTTGATAATTCAAATGGAAAATTGAACTCGTACCAAAACAACATGATGAAGACTTAAGATTGTAGCTAATTTCAGGAATTTCGTAATAATGTTTGAAATAAAATGGGAGATAATGGGAAACAGTGAAACAACTCAGTGGAAAATCGTGAAAGCTCGTATTCTCTTCTTATGCAAATGTATTTATGCGAGTAAGTAAAAAATCTCTGAACGTATAGCGTAATATATGCATTGAATTTACGATTTATTATGAGAGAAACTATCTAACATAAATTAAATAAATTAAAATAATTAAAATAAAGGCACCAACTGTAGTAATGAACTTAAACTAAAACTTAAGTTAATCCTGATTTCCTAATATGCTTGAAAGAAGCCCACGACCTGGATCCTCCAGGACAAAAGGCTGGAAAACTCTCATTAGCACCTGTTTTCCGGATCCATTTGGAGAATTGACGAGAGCGTAGACTGGCTCACTCAATCTAACAATTTTGGATCCCATGGATGCATCATTCCGGGCTGAGGTAAGTTGGGAATTCCGGATCATTTTCTTCGGATGACTTCCTTCTGTTTTTGATTCCCATCATTTCAGGTTGGTCTTCAGCAGATTCTTCTAATTCATCTTCTTTCTCGTTGTCATTCTCGCTGTCCTTGACTTCCAATGGACTCACGTCAATAAATTGGGAAGGCTCACTGTCTAATTCACCAGATTTTGGTGATTTGAAATATCCTGATCCGGGCATATTCATGGGGTTTGCCTGCCATTTGTTTTTATCTGCATGTTCTTTCATTGGCATTGGATTAGCCATTGGCATGGGCATGGCCATTGAGGATCCTTGGAGACTCTGGAACAGAGCTTCTTGTTCGCTCATACCAGAAGAATGGACGGGTCCGTCCTTGGAAGACGTTCCATTGTTAATCTCATAAAGGGGAATCCTGTCAATGCAAGGTGCACTGGCTAGCTTAGGGCTCGCCCACTCACATTTCTCTCCGTCAAACCAGAGTGACCTTGTTGGACAGGCAATGGGATGATAGCTACACTTTGGACAGGTTTGTTCCCAAGCAATTCCATTTGAACAAGAAACGTAGAGACCTCGGTTTTTGGCAAAATCTGGATGGCACAGTTCTCCATCTCGGAGACAGACATATTCTTTCAAAATGTTTGGCTTCTTCTTCTCGTTCTCATTCTCCTTTGGCTTGTCTTTATCGTCATTTCTAATATCTGCAACTAAAATTTATCTATATAAAAACATGACTTCAAAAAAATTTAAGTTGGATGCTTTACAAATGTCAAACTCAGAATCATTACTTACTCCCGCAAAGAACTACAGTGGTCAGATATAACAATCCGAAAACTACTATTACGTTGTGTCTCGACATTTTAGTTTCACTTCACCCCAAACTATGAGCACCCGAAATTTTTAAAGCAAAAGACAAAGTTTTCCTGTGATAAACCCGGAAGGAAATGGTGACGGTGGACCTCACAGGACCTTGAATTTATACTAACTTCTCATCGGTATCACTTCTAGGTCAAACATCAAGTCTAATTTTAGTAACTAGATTTAGGTTTGATCCCAAAGGCAAAACCCGAAAGAAAATATCCAAAGTCAAGGAGGACTTTTTTCATTTCAACTTCAGATCAGCTTCATTCGGTTCTCATCAAAGGAAAGCTTATGCAAAATTAGAGTATCATGTACAACGGTATCAGCATATATATCCCCTCTAAAAATCATTCCTATTGGTAATCCAATTGCTGGCAGATAAAAATAACTTGTTTAGTGCAAGTACTCGCAGCCCTTGCCAGAAGCAGGTTAGTAGATTTGTGACAAAAGGGTACACGTAGCAGAGCAAGACCTGGATAAACCCTTTCAAGGGCAAGTCAGTGGGTATGGATATGAATAAGACTTCATTATTTTCATCGCAGAATTTTCCTGGTAACCGGTGCGGTGTATTTCGTGCCATTTTTTCCCGTTCACTTGTACCAAAATTATGTGATCGAATGCTCCAAATTAATACATTGCATTGCTTTAAATTTTTGGCATTAACTTTGATTACATATTTTCTTCCGACATCACATAAAGGTTTACAGTGTCTGATTGTAAAAATTACAGAATTTTGAAATAATACATTGTCCAAAATGAAAGAAGAAATAATCATCAAACAAATCTCTGCAAAGTAGAGGTTATATTTCAAACGAAAACGAGTAAATACGATTACAAAGTTTGTATTTGATTGATTCCGATTATTTTACAGTGCCTTGAACATCTTGATTCCCACGTGTTTGGCAGCTCTTTAAATATGGTTAGCAAGTTGCATTTTGTGCTTCCCGTCATTGATCTTGATAGAATGAACAATTATTCACGTGAAACATGTTATATGGTAAAACGATTTGAGAAATGCATACTTATGTTTGCCATTATTATTAATAGTCACATTTCATTCAAAGATTAAGCGAAGTGTTCTTAGTTCTTACGATAGGAAAAATAGCCCATGCAGTTGCTATAAACATGTTAAGTAAGATAAGTTGAAATTGCTTAGGTATATTTACGAAGAAGTAACACAGAGTCATATTGGCTATCCAGAAAATAGATGGGCGGAAGGTTTCCAGAAAAGACAATTTTAAGTACACAAGTCCGGATCACAACAGTAAACTATGAGGCGATGTTCTCGTTATCTGTATTGGCAATTGTTGTACAGAAAAATATAATATGCAAGTACCGCTTTGAAAGTAAGCAAGTGTGTCTGGTTTGAAATGACTAGTACAAACATCCATGTATAGAAAAACAGAAGGTATTTTGCATGTGTGTAAAAAATAATCATGTTGATTACATCGTTTTATTTTATTATTAATAACAAAAGACGGACTTTTATTTTATTGTTTTGCATGTACAATTTACAAAGGTCCGAGAATATCTGTACGTAAATATGTTTACAACTAATTGTGGATGTATATTTAGTTTAAACAGTATTGACGAGTGGGATTGGAAGAATTGGACATAAATAACGTGTGTTCAAGTAATTCAGTGGAAAAGTCAGGTTTGTACTTTCCCAAAAGGACATTTCAGGAGAAAATTTCCACGGAAGACAATTAATATAAATTCTGTATAAACTCATTTTAGAAGTTAAATGTAAGTATTCATTCAGAGATATATAATATGTAGCATCCAAGCTGAATTTTCACAGCAACATTGTAATTAACACGGAAGAACTTACTTATGCATATACGTCATCTTAACAGGATACAAAGATCTAATCAATTCTTTGCCAAGCTAGCTCTTTCTTCTATCATATACATTGAAATTCAAAAATATCTCATTTCGCAAAAAAAAAGAAGTTATATAATGTTAATAGGTGGTTAACTGTACTAATAATAATAAATCTCAAAAAAATGTAGCTTTAGTAAAGATTCTTTTACAGAATCTGATTAGTCATTATTTATCATATCTTCAAAAAACTTAATGAGATTAGATAGACCAATTAGGTAGCCATCTTCGTGATTGCCGAGTGCCCAAGCTTTCTCGTGACTAATTGGTGGACATTCTTCCGGGAGTGGGCATGTCTTGGCAAAGTCTATCATCCAAACGGAGGCTTTTGTATAGTCATGAACAAAGAGTAGAGAACTTCCTATCACCTAAAAACATAAAAATATTTCAGTAAAATACATTATCAATTGTAGTTTCATCAAATTGAAGAATAAAGTCGCGCTTCGTATTTAGATGTCGTACCTCATGCGTGGCAAAAAATTGTGACTGTGCGAGTGCGGTTTTGAGTGCACTGAGGCGCTCCAGGTACTGCTTTACTATGTCAGGATACCCCTTGTGGAATGAGAGAAAAGCCTCCTTGACTTGGTTTTCAGATTTCATCGTTTTAAAGTCTTTTGATGAGGTTCCATCGCTCCGTCTGATTCCCTCTATTCGAAATCCAAATGTGGCAGTCGTAGAGATCGTTTCTCTCCAAACCATATACCTGATTATCAAGAAAAGACAGAATTAATTCAACTCAATTTGAAATTATTCGATCAATTTACCATAAAGAATGGATCTAAATTTGAATAATATGTAGCACATACCTTGGCTTTGTAACTCCCCTTAATTGATGCTCTTCTGGAAGCATTCTGTGCATTTTTCAGAGAAGATTTTTAAAATATGAACTCGTAATGAAGTATGCATGAATTCATTTCAGAAAGATGCTGTGGACAATTTTTTTACCATTTCCTTCTTCATCTTTGAATTGTCCATAATACTGAGGTACAAATGGTTTCAGCGCGTCATCCATGAGAATCTCTAAAGCTTCCTTTTCTCTCTGACAGAATTTCTTGAGAATTGTACCATGCTGCCTCCCTGATTTAAAGTTGCCTTGATGCCCAGCAAGCTGAATCCACGGTTGTTGAGCCTTATTGTGATATGTCTGAATGAAAGGCGTTACGTGATGGAAAAATGTCTGCACTTTCTTCCATTTCGACACCTGTTGAATCAATCAATCACGATTAAAAAATCTATTTTTAGAAAAACCGGATTTGACAAGTGCGTAGCGTGTGCAAAATACTAACAATCACTCATCAAATCACAAATCTTTTAGAGCACATCATTATTCACAGACAGATTACTAGAATAATTTTGAGACGTAGTAAAAATATTACTACAAACGACATAACTTTATCCATTGTCATTGCAATCAAAAATCATTGCAAACTACAAAGTTCAAAACTCCAAAAAATAATGTCAAGTCAATAAACGTAAATCTTTTTGTATTAATTTGCCTTATTCTGTATAGGCTGAGGCTCCGAGTCATCCGTATCCCATTCTGAGGATAGGTCATCGCTTGAAGGGTCTCCATACTCTGTCGTTGGAGTCAGTCCTAACAGGAACGTGTCGTATCCCACAGCAATGTTCATCTCGTTTTCGGAGGTAGCACTTTGAAATACAAATTATCACCATAAGACAACAAAATTCTCCGTGAGCATTTACCAGATTAGTTTCTTGTGTCTCTGGCTTTCGAGTTTTTATACGCCTCTTAAATTAGTTAAGTCAATCACATCACAACAACTATAAACTGCCTACTACATGAACCAGTCACAAAGAGAAAAAAGTTTGCATGAATACTAAAACGGATTTCAATGCATCTTCATCGTCAAGAGCCAAAGCAAATATTGCATGAGACCTGAGAGTTATTCCGAGATGGAAAATTGTCTCGTATATATTTATTAAATGAATAAACTAAGGATGCACATGGGAGGAAGAGGATGATTTATTAATCTAATAAAATCGAAAAACATGGGAATAACAAGAAAAATGTGATTTCGCCTCTGCTTTTCATCTCCTCCTTGAAATAACAAACTTTATAGACATCTGCATATAATAAGCTTTGAAACACGACAGCTACACAGTTCAAACACAGAGATTTTCTATGAATGACCCTCAGACAAAATTCTAGCTCCCCTACATCTTCCTCGACTACGCCAGTAGCTCGGCTAGTCTTAAATTATAACTGAATTAAGCAAACAAAAAAAAAAAAACATTTTTTTTTCTTTCAAATATGATTAGCGTCACGACTCACAACAACTGCGCGTCCTCATACCACATACATACAAACATACAATACCTATTATTGAAGTGAGAGACATAGTACAGAGATATGCTTGATTTTTATCATTTTCCTTCATTCTTCATATTTTTGTGACATCAAAAAGATGATGATGGTCAGGCCAGATACTATGCCACACACTCACTTATAGTGTCATACTAATACAACATAAGTATAAAAAATACTACTTGTTGAATTTGCATATCATCTATACATATGGTCCACACGCCACTAGGTCTAAAGTCCTTTTCGGCACATGTACGTCCAATTGTCACTGACAGACTGTCACTATATTTTCTCGAAAATTAAACGAATTTAATGATGAAACTGAAACCAAGCATGTCTTTCTGGTTTAAATCACTTCCAAATCTCTTTCTTTGCATGTTCCATGAACTGTGAACTTGCCATGTCAAAAGCTAAATCTTTAATGATATTCAGCTCAATACCCTCTAATTTTTTACTGCCATGGTCGTCATCAAAAAGAATTCTTATTAACTTTTTAAATTAGACCAAGATCGTCATAATTCACTCCTACTGCCTTGAAGTTAAACTAGAGGAAGGATACGCAGTAGCTTTCCTAAAACTAATAACTTTTCAGACTTCATTCAAGTCAAAAGTGGTAATGATAATGAAATAACCCCGATGCTAATGGATTCGTTTAAAATAGAAAAAGAAGAAGGAAACGAAACGCTTCGCAATTTACAATCCAAAAAAACTTGTACTATGAACCACCCGCCAAGTCAAAAGAATCAATGAATATGGATTCGAAATTGAAACTCAAAACACTTACTCTGCCATCCTTCCAAGCAAGCTTCGCGTCGTCAGTAAATGAAGAAGAGAGAAAGGATGAAAACTGATCGCAGTTGTATGCCAATTACCTACTACGCCTTTCTCTTCTTGTTTCTGATGATGATGATGGTCTTTGAAAGTGTCAATCTAAATATGTATTATGCAGATTAGGTACATAAATCTCTCTCTCTCTCTCTATAAACCTTAACAATAACCATTCCATTTACTTTTCATTCACACCATTTTTTTATTTCCATTACTATAAACCACAACCAAACACGAAAACGGATTTTCAATATGGCTCACTCTGAATCTACTAAAAAAAGCTCTGAGAATTTGCGCAGCTCATTTATTTACGACAGCAAGGGAATGATTATTATACCTCTTCTGCTTCTTCCTTTCGACGAAGTCATAGTCATAATTTTTCCATTTATTGCACTCTAAGTAAAACAGCACAGCTCGGCTTGGTAAACCTCTCAAACGGCGGAATAAAAATTTAATAATCGCAATCTGAAAATAGGATGAGAATAATAACGACTCATGATTGAGATCTGTGATATCTAAACTAATAAACTTTTTTTTTGTTCAAATAGATTTGCAGGATTTGTTACGATTTTTTTTAAATCTTTTTTTTTTGTTGGTCTTATCACAATTTTTATTTTGTTTGAACAGATGCTATGAAGGTAGCTTACTTTTTTGTTGAGAATCCTAAGTCCTGCCATTTGTAACTACAACATCCGCAATTAAAAGAGAGCACACACAAAAGAGCGGAGAACAACGCCTAGTTCACTATTCACTTTCGACTGATGTTGGTTCAGTGCTTTTAAAAGCAAACGAATAACGCAGAAGAGTAGGGAATGAAAGTAGAGCCACACACACACATAAATCTTTTATTGAAATTGACAGCATGCATGAACTATCAATATTGTTTTAAAATACAATCTCGCAGCAAAATCAAACTTGACACAAGAGTGAAGTAAAATGAAAGCCTAACATTTTTTTACTTTGTCAGATTTTAGAATGTGGGTTGAATGAATGACGAAAAAGGAGTCTTTTCCTAACTACGTGGATGTATTTTATGCCGAAATATTGTTAAAATCAATTATTCATGTATTAAAACAAACGTCAAACAACAAACAATGGGTTCAAAAACGTGTAGCCATATTCTGCCGGTTTCGATCAAATGTACCGATTCAAACTGGCACCTAATTTTAAGGCTAGGCAGGCACACAAAAGATTTCATTTCTCAGCCTCCTTTCTGATTTTATGATCAGAGATCGTGATCATGATCATTGATTAAGCCTTGGCGGATTTTTGAAGATGAATGCACCACAGAAAAGAGAATTTGACACCGACGTGAGTATAATGTAGTGACACTTGCGCTCTATTTCAGTTTCTCGATATCTATCGATTGTGCGCATGGTACATACTCCAAAGGTAAACAACCAAGAGGAAAACTTTGAAGACAATGCAAGTGCAATACTTTGTGGTTTTGATGATGCGCAGATTTAAGATACGCATTAAGAAATTGCTGAAATGAAAATGATATTTTCGTAGAATGATTCACTTGTTACGAATACTTTAAGCAATCTTACCTTCTAGTTATTCACGAATCAAAGCTGTTTGAATTCATTCATTTAATAATTTTTGTGGAGTTCAAATTCACTTCACCCATTATCTAACCAATCAATTTCTGATTTATCAAACTTGATTATCGTTCAAGTTCTGTATAAACTTGAATATCACAAAAGTAAAACTATGCACCGTAATTATCAAAAGTTAATCATATCTTTCAGTCAGCGATAAGAAGTCTGTTTCTGATGACAGAGTGAAAACAAAAATGAATCATGTTAATCTAAGTAGTTGACTCAATATGCACTCATCACACGTTGAGAAAATCCAAGAATTCACTACAATTTTTTGATAAAAACGTGATATACTCTGTATTTTTGCCGGCTTTATTTGCAAGTCATACACTATGAGTAGTACTTGCATACAATCAAGAAAATGTGTGAACTAATGACTTCCCACAAAATTCCATCTAAACAAATTTTCCTTAACCATTGCGGTTTAAAGGCACAATGTTTTCTCCTTTAGCTTGATTAATTGTCTTGACTCGTCATTTATGTCTTCTTAACTCACATTTTAACTGCGTCCTCGTAAAAAAAACCAATGAATGTACTACTACTATTGTCCACTTCCAAAGTACGACTGAGCTGCGTGTTTTACGCATTTTATGTGACTCTCAAAAAAGAGAAAATATTTTCAAAGTTACACATTGATTCGAATGCATGCCTACCTACTTACACCCTCTATAACTTTTTAGATGTCGTCATGCATTTTTTACATTGATTTTAAAGAATACAACTGTACCACTGTGAACGTTTAAATAAACATACGAGTACGAACAAAAGTTTGTAAACTTTTGAGCGTGGATCATATAGTCCTCCTAACATCAACAAAGTTTGTATGAAAGAATATGCATTCTCTACAGTTTGTAAAGTGAAGACAAATTGTTATTACGAAAGAAATAAAAAAAATTTTCAGCTTCACTCTAACTCTTCAAACAATCATGCTTTTACTGCACACCAACAAGCACCATCGTCTTTTGTGATTCGTTCACTCGGAACATTTGTAATTACAATATTTGCGAATACATTTAGCTACATGAGAGTATGTTGTAACTGTATGTATTATTATTATGTTAATTTTTTGAAGGTTAATGGCAAAATAAAAATGTAGGCAAATCAATAGACGATACAACACGGACGTACGTATGTTCATTATTCCATATATCCAGCAATGAGCATGCGAATATGTACTAGAACCGCGCCGCGCAGTTGTAGTTGTAATTGTAAAATATTTCGTGCTGCTGATTGCTCCCCCATTTCAAATGCTAAATATTAAGTTACACAATTTGTTAAATCAAAGTCAAACTTGTAGTAATTTTTTTAGCATGAGGAGGGCGATGCAAAGCGGTTTCATTTTTTGACAGCATACTTTTGACTTGACGCGGGTGTAAACGGGCTAGATCATATTATATTATAGTTATAGTTATAACGATATATCATTTCATCTAACACTTACGAAATCTTAGGTACGTTAGATAGGTATTTGATTCAACTATGTATTCATCATATTTTATGCCACAAGGACTAAAAAATGACTGACTTGCACATGCATAATTTTCAGTTCAGAGAGTACAACGTGATATGGATCTGAAACAACTTGTAATGAATTATGGGTTACCACTTTTTTCCTTGCCCAGTTCATTTAATATTTTTTAAATGGGATAAACGAAGGAGGAGATGAACTGTGCACACATTTTTAATGAAAAGTAATGCCCAAACGCATTACACAAATTAGTAAAATAGTACATTGATTGTGTGATGCCAGTTAAAGTAAAAGAACACTCGTCTCGTCGTGTCATGCATTCGTGCTGTGTGGTATAGTATCACGTAAATGTAAAGATGAATATGAAAGGGCTATACTTTTCAATTGACGTTCAATACAAAGACAAATAGACATCCGGTCAATGTGAGACCTCTAAATTGTAGTAAGTCGGAGAAAGGATTAAGAAACAAGAAATAAGTCGTAGTATTATATAAACTACACGATTATCGAGACAATTTTCAGTTCTAGTCGAAGTACAGTAACACTGACCATAAACCCCAAATTTAATCCTCTACACCACACAAACATACACGATGCACATGCAAACCTCAACGGTAAGAAGAAGAGGAGAACCGTCAAGTCAACTAACGAATCAACCCTTTGGTTCATTTCATTACTAAATTGAATTTGCTAACATAAGCTATTAGTTGACTAGACTTCGATTAGTAAGACTGGCCGAGATGGGATTACAGAATACTTTCAAAAGAAAAACAGAGGAAGATTTTGTTCTTTAGTTCACGAGTTACAGGAAAAATGTATTTTTGTACGGAGCAGGTATTAAAGCTAAGGTAATAGTCATACGTAATCTAATACGACTAGCAGAAAAATAATTAGTTGACCAAACCTGTGTATTACAAACAACAGCCAGTTTAAAGCTGGTTTGAAATTAATACCTGACGTTAGCAAAAACACAACCAACAGTCCTGCCAAAAAAAACCTTTGAACCGTACAGTGTAAGCACGGGTTTTGCAAAATTAAAAGGTGTAACTGGAAACGATGAAAAGCAAGTTAAGTTCAATTAACCAAAAAAATCCCAATAGAGACGACTAGACAAATCTTGTAAGTAATAGATTAGGTATGCAAAATTTTCTCGGTAAAATGATCAGAAATTACTACGTAAAGGCAATTGATTTGAGACGAAACTTGTCTTCATACATATCTGCCATATGCAAATACTACATTTTTCTAAATCATTCAGAAAAGGGTAGAAGCAGCCGATCGTAGTTGTAAAATGAAAAAATTACTTGTTTGACTAACAAAAAAATGTCTAATCTCCAGCATGAATATAAAAGAACTTTAGGAATCATTGCATACCGGGTTCGTGCCTGAATTCGCGATTGTGATCATGATGTAATTACAACTTTGCTAAGCCACTTTAGAAAGCTTATGCTCTACTACTAGTGCAATTTTTCTAAATGATGACGGCATGGTTGAGACGTGCAATGTTTTATATAGGTAGTTATGTGTTTTCCATTGCCAAAAACTTGTGCCGGTCCTTTTTAATGTACCGATTCTTGTTCGTCTTGAATTCTTGAATAACAATTTAATCATTACAAGATCATCTTTTGAAAAGGTCGAGGATACGGGAAAGTTTTTGTGGAAATGATGACGTAGAAAGGTACTAGTATATATTATAAAGCTACAACAAAATCCTGAAATAATTTGATTGAATTATCCTTTCACTATTGAAAAAATATGCATCCCTCATTAGAATTCATAAATATCCAGCCCAATATTTCAGCACAAACGTCAGTGTGCAATGTTTTATATAGGTAGTTATGTGTTTTCCATTGCCAAAAACTTGTGCCGGTCCTTTTTAATGTACCGATTCTTGCTCGTCTTGATTTCTTGAATAACAATTTAATCATACAAGATCATCTTCTGAAAAGGTCGAGGATACGGGAAAGTTTTTGTGGAAAAGATGACGTAGAAAGGCACTAGTATACATTATAGCGCTACAACAAAATCCTGAAATAATTTGATTGAATTATCCTTTCACTATTGAAAAAATATGCATCCCTCATTAGAATTCATAAATATCCAGCCCAATATTTCAGCACAAACGTCAGTCAAGGCACGGCATTTGGATAACCTGCTACACAATTACGCTGGCAATGCTGGTAAGACAAGGTCAAATTCTGATCAGAAAGATTCATCTCTCACATAACAACTCGTCTATCTATCCATCCATATTGGATGTTGGATGGGGAAGGCTGTTTTCATGTACCCCCTTTTTTGCAATTTTGCAACATCCACATAAAAAGCCCGATTAATGCGACGACGTCATATACCCAGTAGGGAATATTACCTTACTACTACTAAAACTGCAGCTATTATCCCATCCGTCCTGACGAACATGAAAAATGTGATAAAAACGACTTGGCAAATTACACATCAAGCAATGAACAAAAATAACTTAACTGACGACTGGTGTGTGTGCACTCGACCATTGTAATTTACATACCTTTTCAATCTTTGCCAAAAATTACAAATTCACACCACATAACGACATGCACGCATAGGCTTACACTGCATAGGAGTGTACAACTTCGCAGTTCCATAAATCCGAAGATCATAATAATTCAAATTTAATGAATATATACTATGCAATAAATAGATGCTTGAGCTAAACCCATTAAATCTTATAAGTCAACAACAATTTCGGAACGCAGTAAGTTTTCTAGAACAAACTGGCGTTTTATCAGGCAACCTTAAAAAATAACCTCCCACGAGAATTATATGGACGTTTTATTATCCAAACGTCATTTGAAGTTAGACAATAAATATTTTTGGAACAGGAACCAAATCTAATTGTGGCTTGAGAGCTATTTAAAAATTTTATTTTCTAAGTATTGTGGTCATTGAAAAGGGGATACCTTCACCTCAACGTGCACAATTGTACAATAAAAAGGTGCTTAAGCTTTTTATAGCTAGGTAATCCCAAGCTTGGCATCAATATTGATATAGCTTTCACCTTTCCCTGAATTAGACGCAGTTTCAACGAAATAAAAATTTCCTTACCCCTCCGCTATGAAAATTATATCCGCTATCACCATCTTGATGCTTTAAATGATCGATTCAGTTAATATTTAACTCTCTGAGGACGACATATAACAACACTTAACTCAAAATTTTACTGTCCAGTCGATAAATTAATGAATCACGGTCACTTGATGACTTGGAAAACTAAATTGTCAAAAATTCCGAACTGCTCAAGTCAACAATGTTTTGTCGATTGATCATTGAATCATGTTGTCCAGCTTAAACCCAAAGTCACGCTTTTTTTAGTCCGACAACCTTTTGGATTTCGTAAGCTTTTTGTTTTCACATACTTGCAGAGATCAAAGTCGTAATAATCGTCAAGAGGCATTTCAAAAACCGTGTACGGAAACGTCCACAAAATTTATGACGCTTTATTCCTGTGAGTGAAGGACATTTCTATATGAAAAATCCAGAACTGATAAGAGCATTTTACCTTTATCTTTCTAGTACTTGCAATCGGTGAAGATGACGAAGCGTAGAGCACGATTTTCGCATTTAGTATTACACGCTTTTGTAGTGACGCTATCATTGAAATACTCCGTGCATGAGGTGATGTGATGTTTAATGCAACAATAAACTTGCCAGAGAATGGCCATAAAAATGATAAGATAAATATAATTACCATTTGGCAAATATATTTTAAGACATTTGCAATAAGCGTGTACCTATTTGTTATTACATATTTGAATCCCATACTTAAGTAATTTTTATTGAGTTTGCTTATGAGCTTTAGATCACCAGACCGGATTTCATATAATTTCGCATGGGATAAAAATTGAGCAGCTTCATACAAATGCTTATCATTATCACCATCGCATAATATAATGCTTCCGAACAGATATTTCAATGGAACCATAAATGTTCCAAAACAATACAATTTAACAACACATCTAAGCAAATAAGACTGCGCAGGTGAAAATCAATCAATGCATGCCACACTCTCTAGGCACACTCCAGATACGTNTTTGTTATTACATATTTGAATCCCATACTTAAGTAATTTTTATTGAGTTTGCTTATGAGCTTTAGATCACCGGACCGGATTTCATATAATTTCGCATGGGATAAAAATTGAGCAGCTTCATACAAATGCTTATCATTATCACCATCGCATAATATAATGCTTCCGAACAGATATTTCAATGGAACCATAAATGTTCCAAAACAATACAATTTAACAACACATCTAAGCAAATAAGACTGCGCAGGTGAAAATCAATCAATGCATGCCACACTCTCTAGGCACACTCCAGATACGTCAATCAAATTAAATTTATTTTGTGTGTTTAAGAAATCATGTAAAATATCCATGTTCAGGTGGCAGTTGAGACTTTGTTTATTTGAAAAAAGATTACATTTTCAAAATGTTTGACAAGGCTTATTTAAGTAATACCTCTTCTTTCCTTTGCGCCCCTCCATGCAGTGATTTCGCTTCCAGCGGCGGTGTAAACGAGAAGTTAATGACATTTTGATCAATATGATTTATTGGAATGGGTAGAAAAAAACAAAATTTTGAAATGGAGAATTTGTTAACAGACGCGAAAAAAATAACTCAGGTAGCTGTTCACATTCACTTGATTTCACAATCACAACTGAACTTTATTTGACGAAGCACGTAACAGTTAACAGTAAGCTCAGCGTAATAGCAATGAATGGACAAGAAGAAAAACTGGATTGCAAGATTAGTTCAGTAAAACGAAAGAAGTATTCTCGTAACAAATAAAATCAGCATAGATTATTCGTCAACTCATGAATAAATTAATCTGATAGCCCAACAAAAATTTTCCTTCTGGTCTTTGCACCTTTTATTATAGCACTCTAGTTTTATGAAGTGACAACAAAATTCAAACTCAAAACAACCAAAGAGACAAATGATATGAGAGAAACACAGGCTGCACTAAATACTATTATGCTCTACAAAGAAATTGACTTTTTTTTTAAATTTTATATTCCGTGAAGTAACAGGGTTAAACCTGTGGGGAGCTAAAGATCATGAAGAATTTGCCAAAAAAATCAACCTAAACAAACCCGGTTCGGCAAACCAGGAGAATTTCAAAGGATTGAGTAAATCAATGCTGAAACTTGTGTGAGCAATAACCTGAAACAACGCAACGCAGCTCTACACGTGAAACTTGCTTCAAAAAAATAGCGTGAGGAATACTAACATCTTCTATCGGAATTTCATCAGTAAATATACGAATTTCGCTTGTTATTTAAGAGTCAACTACGAAGAGTTTGTACTGCAAGATTTTAAAGAGAAAAAAAATGAGACGAGAGGGGGGATTACTTTGAAAATTACGTCGCGATTGGCCAATGTTGATAGAACAACCTCAAACTATTCTTTTTTATGTCCAGCAGCGAAGATGGGCAAATTTCGCATCAGGTTTAGAACAAAACAAGTGTTTGGGAGAAGAGTAAACTGAGGGGATGCTCTAGGCATTAGTGAGAAACGAACTTCGCAGGAATCTGTTTTTGGGTGTCAGACAAGCAGACCGTGTAGGAATTATTCTTTTCCAAAAAGTTCAACTTGCTGATTCTCCTTTTAAGTTGAAAAACTACTATTTTGGAAACTAGCCCACTTGCTAGATTAAAAAAATGCGATGTAGTCATTCACAGGAACGAAAAGGAACTGGCAATTAATGTGCTTTTTAGATAGCCAAACACAAACACCACCGTCACAGTCACAATGATAGAACATGAATAAGTTAGGTATACGCAGTTTTTTTTCTCTCTCCCCAAAATACCTTCATTTTTTTAATGACTTTTGCACACTCAATGCTATTCCCATAAAGCTGCTGGAAATGGAACTAGTTGAAAAACAATAGGATAGAGGCATAATATGATTGTGGAAATTAAAGTTCAGGACAAGAAAAATATAGCAAAAGTTTGAGATTGAAAGTGGATAACATTATGAACAGTGTTATGTTGCTTTTTTTTTGTAAAAAAATATCGCATTATACCTCTTTCTGTAAATATTATTTTCCACGCTTTATGCCTTCAATCTTAATTCACTGGAGGAATTTTCCTTGTCGTTTATCTTAACAGATCATCATCTGGCCAGTAGCGTATAAAAAAGAATCCTCATTATTGTAGTATTCTATGGTTGCGATATTTTCTCTTATTCTAACTTACTTAGCTCCAAAAAATTTAAAATGCTGCACTAACGTCACTGATTATATTTGCTTCCTCCATTTCCTCAGGGTGGGCTCAATACTGCATACCCAATTATATGCACTGACGTAATAGAATTTTTCCTTTTGGGCGTATGATGTATGATCGAGTTTAGAATTTTTCGAGATTTTTAGAATTGTTTACCATAAATATTTACAAACGTCTACCTGGATAGATAATTCATGTTTTCACGTATTTATGCAAGGTTCACAATATGGCGCGACCTACTTGAGACAATTCCATGAACTCTTTCACTAAATATTAAAAAACGGCCATATCAGGTTAAACATAAATTCGCAAACTGTGTTGTGTGTCAGTGAAGAGATGTATTGATAAGTGACACGACACGAGTGTCAAGAGGTACCAACCACGCACGCGACAAATTCAAGAGAACTATGCATACCTACACGAGCATAAATACTTTTATTACTTCAAGCAAAGAGCCATTGACGAAGGGAAGGAAGACTTTTGGAACCTTTGCTTCGTCCAGCGAGCTATGTTATGGGTCTTATAACTTTACAGTAGTAACAATGATAATATTAATAAAAATTCCAATAATATTTTATTGGAACTTTTTTTAAATGCCAAAACAATCCCATGCTAGGTCATAAATCACATCACTGAAATGAGCATGGACAACGTGTGTGTACGATTTGAGTTCCATTCACGCACACACATTCTCATCGTGAGTGAGCAACTTCCTCGAAATCTTCATCATGACTATATGTCATGATCCAATATTCCCTTGAATTCCACGAAGTGCGCCAACGACAATGACACTCGTGAAAATCATGAGAAATATGAATTTATTGTGACGTAAAGCTCGTATGATTGGCACAGCTACCGGCGCAAATGGACAGCGTAGTTTCATATAAAAAACCAATGTAATTTGGAATTACAAATTTATGAGCGGAGAATTTCATTAAAGTAAACCATTGCTGGTAAGAACAAAGTCTATGGACCGAGCCTTTCATGTCTAATTAATGAATTAAATTAATCAGAAGGGCTCAACCCTTTTGACCATCAAATGACAAAACGCAGCTGCAATGGTCAACATCCATCGAGAAGTAATTATGATGAATGGATGAATTTTTTAATGACAAACACATTACTAAATGAGAATTGAAGGAGTGTAGATTGTGCAGGTGTGTTGCTCCTCCTTTTCCATTCCTCAATTACAACCTCAGACGAATTTCTTCATTTATCTATTTATTTCTACTTAATATATCCAAATGCGTATAGTGTCTGCTCGCCATCCAACAATTCGTCAATAACCGATCTTGCTGATGTCTCTTCCCTTTTTTGCATTTCCTAAAACCTAAATAAATACATGATGATGACGTTACACGGATATCCTGCCTGAGCAATCAACGATCAACCTTCCCACAGCTTCCACATAATGCATTTTCTTTTTTGCATTTCCTAAAACCTAAATAAATACATGATGATGACGTTACACGGATATCCTGCCTGAGCAATCAACGATCAACCTTCCCACAGCTTCCACGTAATGCATTTGGCTTAAAAGAGAGAGAGAGAGAGGAAAAGGGCATACACATTTAGGGAAATGAAGGTCAGTTGCCAAACACGGTATAAATATATCTAACAAGCAATGTGCACATGCGCATCTATCCTATCTGCTATCGGTCAAAGTCAATTTTATCATCTTTTCTATTTCCCAAAGACCAGTCTCAATCACACCAGAGCTTTACACAAGCTTTCGTTTTCATTACATTTCTGTATTAAGGTTAGATTTCTTTCATCATTGGACATTGACGTATTATGTATGTTTAACCAAAGTCAACAAAATTGTGGAATCTTTTTATTTAACGTTTTAAACTTTCATTAAAAAAAATTGTTTACTAATTGGGCTGAACCACTGAAGGCTGTTGTAACAGTCTTTGACCTTCCAGAACAACGGTAATCAATTCGCAGGGAATAGAAAACTTTGCTTAATCACTCATCATGTGAGTAAATTGTTCACAAATTGGGCTGAACCACTGAAGGCTGTTGTAACAGTCTTTGACCTTCCAGAACAACGGTAATCAATTCGCAGGGAATAGAAAACTTTGCTTAATCACTCATCATGTGAGGGCATTTAAGTCAAATAAATTACGATAGTCGAGTTTTTTTGTTGAAATTTATTAGGCCACACACATGCACTAAATAACTCACACTCCAGAAAACCCTATCAAAGCAAGGTTATTCGTTTAATAAATGTAGGACGTATTATAGTACTAGCAGGTGCGGCATGTTTTCCAAAAAGTGAACTTTTTCAACCATGTGCACGCATGAGAACCATGAAAATAATGAAGTTTAGGAGTAATGAAAAGTCGATTTTTTTCAATAATGATGACGTCAATGCAGTATCGAATTCAGAGTTAGAGAAAAAAGAAAAAATTATATACATTTCATGACTTCTGCAAACACTCAAATCTCATTTATCTCATTTCAAACATATGTATTTGCTTTCATAAACTTGAGAGGAGGCTGGTTAAATTCGCATCTTCATTTTCGTCTTGCTTTAGGCGCATTGTAAAATTTAATTGGGCTGAAAGCTATTTTAGTTGTGGTATGTGAAGAGTGATGTGATGATGGTCAAGCAGATTGGCGCTTACTCTGTCTCTTACTGACACTGGCACCAAGCAGGAATTAATGGCAAGGTAAAGGGAAATATCCTTGCTTGTCACAAAGATCTTGTCATTTATTTTGAAAAAGCTTTTCAGAGTTAAAGTGCGGTAATTCAATACAAGATGAAATGACGATGATGCTACTACTTTAACATCTATGTACATGTTCACTGATGCTATAAATGCAAAAAAAACCATTATGGGCGACAACAGCGACTGTTATAATATGCCAAAGTCAAACGAACTGGATCACATTACATTCATGCTCACAATCACAACAATCAGAAGAAAACGCAAGGTAAGGCAGTTTAATCGCCTTCTAGTCAAAGAAGGGAAAGAATGTGGAAAATGCTAGCAATAAATGTTAACGATTCGTAAAAAGCCCTAAGAAAATATATGATCGTGATCGCCTAATGTAAAATTACTTAATATTTATTTGAATAAAAAGTGTGTCTAATATTAAAAGATCACTTATTTAATGCCCAAAGTGGCCCATCCAATATCAATTAAAGTGAACAGATGTCAATAAAATCGTAAACATAAAAATTAGTTGAGAAAACTAATTAAAAGTAGTACCTAAAAATTGAATGTAGTTTAGAACTCACCAATCACGCGGGGGTTCATCAGGGACAGTCTCGATTACAATGGATGTCATTTTAATTAACGGCATGCATATCAAAATGGGCTGGCTTTAATAATGGATCTAATTTGCATGAACAATCCCTACTTCGAAGATCATTCCATAGTCTTGGTCAGTTACTCAATTTAGTATTCAATGCACATCTCGAAAGATGTATCACCACCACAAAATACATAAACACTTGCAGTACAATGCAATCATGTTTTAAAGAGTTCAGTCAGGTTCGACTCTTTGCTTCATTGTCACAAAAACTATGAGAGGATTTTTATAAAACACAACATACTTTT
>JAHZMX010000983.1:0-18294 GCA_027743895.1 Seira musarum | reverse complement strand
CATAGATATCCCACATGACTCATACCGTATATATTAAAATATAGTTTGAGGAGACTTTTCGAATGAGACATCACAAAATTTTACCGAGCCGATGCGGCTGTTAGTTAAGGAGTCTAAATGCTAAAGTAACAGACTTAATTAATTTTAAAGACGTTTCGAATAAACTATCATAAACTTTTCGTTCTTACTCACGACCCAAGGAACCTATTTTCCTTTGCGGTCAATTGGTAACGTTTAGTCACCATCGACGGACAAAGCAAAATCAGTACTCCGTGATGTTTCAGCAACGTAACAAAGATGCATTAAGCCCAAGGATTCAAAAATTAAATGTGTATTTGATTCGTGAAAATTTACTGACTTGAGAGTACATTTTACATGTAAGTAGGTATATATACTTTCTAACC
Source organism: Seira musarum (assembly GCA_027743895.1). NCBI lineage: Eukaryota > Metazoa > Arthropoda > Collembola > Entomobryomorpha > Entomobryidae > Seira > Seira musarum. The sequence continues at coordinate 17,890 of JAHZMX010000983.1, read as the reverse complement.
AACAAGATAAACCACTTCCGTTTTGAAGCATACGAGGCTTAAAAGAACTTATCATAAAATGAAAATGTACTCCAGTCTTTATTACAATTGTTTTATAGGTCCAAATTCAAATGTAAGAGACATGTAGCTGTTGAAGACGTAGACACGTATGTACATGTCAGAAGCATAAAATATTTATTCAATAAATTTGCAACTGACACATGAAATACGTGTGTGGAATGTGTTTACAAAAGGAGACATAAATACGAGCAATAGCCGACCACCGCTACTTATAATATTACAATGAAGCTTATGAAGTAATGCACAATAAGAACTTTTACGTGTCATGAGCTTGCATGGTGAATCATTATAAAAGCTAACCTTGCTTTGGTCGGTCTCTTCATTTTGCCCAAATCACAAAGGGAATTGAAAACAAATCGATAAAAGAATTCCATGTGAATTTATTCACGAACCGAAAACCGATGATGGGATGGGAAGGCTAAAATAATTATTGGTGATCGTATTGTGTGTGCCTAAGCTCATTATTTATTCAATTAATGCGCAGTCATCAAGCATATATGTATAATGCAGAAAAACGTAGGGATCTAATCTCTCCTTCATACTTCTACTCTTAAGTACATACATAAATATAAAGTTATAAATGTGCGCATGATTGTTCTCTTCTAGCCCATGTTCAACTTTTATCTGGTCATTAAATCAAGAATTACGCTGGTTTATTTCCCCTTATGATTAATTCACACGCGTTGACAAATGACATTGCTTCTGACAATATGCCGAAGCCGAAAGTCATCCAGTAATAATGGCGTCATTCTCTTTCCTGATTCGTGTTGCTATTAACTTTCCATTTTGGCTTATGGTATTAGTTTGTGGAAAATGAAAATGAAAATCCTTTTTAATTTACCTTTGTGCTTTCCCACTCGTTTTCTTGTGACCCCGGTTTCAGCCTCGGGTTTTGAACAGGAATCGGATGGACCAAGCTCAAAAACTGGGTTGTCGGAACCACCTGTACCGCTTTCATCCTTGCTACTTTGTAGCTCAGGGTATTTCAGGTAATCTGAAAGTGTAAAGAAATGAAGGTCAGTGCATCTACATGTGGTACATATTCCTATTTGTAAAAGAAATGACAAGCAAAAACTAGATACAACTGCATTTCAGATGCCGTAGAAAAAAGGATATGCTTAGATATTTCAAGGTGATTACTCTCAAAAAAGGTTTATTTCATGAACAAAAACAAACCTCTTTGTGAAAGGGTAATTTAGGAAATTTAATCCCATTTCTTTCATATTTTACAATATAATGAGGTGCAGACATGCCACAGTACTTTTGAGAAACTACATCTGGATTTCATGTAATAAATGTGATCTCATCTGGAAATGTAAGTTGAGAACAATGAGAAACGATTTGAAGAATTAAAATCTCTGAATGTTCGTCCGTATTATGTATTCATGAAGTGGAAGAATTCACTATTAAGCTTTAATTCCAGACGCTAAGTCTGCATTTTTTACCTCGAAATATTTTTCTCATGTGGCTAAATTGGCTTTTAGTTAAAGACTGTCTTTTTCAATAGCCTCTCATTAACTGTAAAAAAGGCGCAGAGAATAATTTCGAGCCTACGACGGCTATGATTGTCAGGAGTGGAACACGATCTGCTAGAGAAACACCGAAGGAGTCTCTCACAATTCTCGTGAAGATAACGAAATTCGCAAGCACATTTTTCCTACTAAAAAACTAGTCCAATTTTGCAAATTAGGTAGGGCCTAGAGCTAAATGGTCAAGAAATTATTCTTTAGAAACAGCCCAGTAGTGCGCATTTGACGGTGATATTATGTAATTTTTTGGGTAAAGAAAAACGGTTTAATTATAACTTAACTACCAGGTTCTCTTGGTGGCCAAACATTTTTTTGAATGACATCATTAAAAATTCAGTGCACGTGAGCCACTTTTCATATCTGTCAGTGTGTATCCATTCACCAATGTAAGTCAGAGAATCACTTGAACATCCAAGATACGACAAAAACATCGATGTCATTGTCAAGATTATATATCTCTTGTCATGATAAGACTACTTAGTGCCCAACGCCAGATATTTCCACTGGGTGGAAAACAATGTATAGCATTTTAAAAATGTAAGCGCTTGATAAAAATAATGTTCGTGAAACAAAAGATAATGTGTCATGCCGTCGGCGATTTAGCAAGCTCATACCCGGGTAAAAAATCGGACTGAAGGTTCATTCAGTCTTATCTGATAAAAAAAACGGACTGAACTATCCACAATTCAAAGCAAACATGAAAAATCTTAGACATCAACTTGCTTTGCTTTGAATAAAAATATATACGTAACATGAGCTTACCCTGCATGTTATCTGTTGTCTGCATTGCACGCGGATCTCCAAATTGAACAAAAAAAAATAGCAATCAAAGAATCTAGATTACTGGACTTTTGGATGAAGCGAAGCAAACTGCTTCATGGATTGCGTAACTTTCGGAATACCGAAAAGAACCGCACTTATTTCATGTATTGACTAGCTTCTCGCAAAATTTGATTAACATGTAATATTTCGTTGTGATATGTTTGGCAATTGGCTGCATAATACGTCCAACAATCAAGGACTGAACCGACCCAGAGATGTCATTGACAAATATGGTTTGCTCTTCCGGGAGATAATTCCACCATAAGTCTTTACAAAACGAATAAGATTTCATGCGCGCAGGTTATGTTAATCTGGGCAACTTATGACGTCACGCAAACTAACAGCCATAAACACGTCTCACTTTTTATCATTTTTACTTTTCTTTCAAATTTTTATTTTTTGCACACTTGAATTTAACAAGTTGTCCTGCTGTTCAATCAAGGTAAACTGGATAAATCGTTTGATACTATTTATTTAACACTTAACACTTGCGGTATAATCAAGAGTCAGTACACTATGAATGTCTCGCACATTTATTGCACTCTCTCTCATGAAATGTACTTCTTCGGAAAAAAATATGAGTCAAGTAGTAATAATCAAAGTTATATCGGAATTTGCATGAACTAAACGGTTTTTGATTTAATTACTAATTGTTTTCTCTACACTGCTAAGTAGATTCACTACAAGAAGTCACAAAATATGTTTTGAAAGCAGTGAACCAAAAAAAATTATCGAATTACTTAACACTTTTTGTCAATGCAATCCTGACATTATTACGAAATATCTTGTTCAATTGCTTTTTAATGACTCACAATCACAACGCAACCATTATTGCCTGGCCGCGTTGTCTGTGTCGCATGCGAAAGTAAGTTGAGTATAGGTACGCTAAAGCAAAGAATTCCCTGAAGGCATCTGCCTTTAAAAAGTAATATTTAAATCTAATTGGAACGAATTAATCAGTTCTCCTCAATGTAACTTATGAAAGATCCACAATGAAACTGAAGATAACCTCAGCACTTTTTTGTCATAAAAAAATGGAATTAAAAATGCGTTAAACCAGTACACGGAACGTAAAGAGTCGAGATTCGTGATAATCAATTTGAATAACACTTCAATCCCACTAATAATGACGTGCTTGTGTTGACGATGAATCCAGGTTGATAGAGAGACAGTGGCAGACAACCGAAAAATGTCGTTCCTTGCGCTGACGGATACGATAAGCAGTGATGTGTGAAAATATAAAAGTCCATGAGTTCATGAACCAGCATTTTTATTCGTTGTACTCTCATATTAAGTGGTGTACGTAGGTACTCCAAAAATTTATCGTCCCGATCTCATTCTGAGCAACGCAGCTAATTTTATGATCACAGACACCATCGTACACAAATTACAACTGCAGGCAATTCCACCATTTCTGTCAGAATTAATTACAAAGGTAAACTAAGACCAGTATCAGTATCAAAATCGACTACTCAATGAAAAAGTAAATGGCAGTGAGAACCCAAAAACGCATAAATGATCTTCCATGAGGAACATGAATCAATGAATGGCACGCATCACGTTAGTTAGATGGTACCTTCCAATTAGTAAAGTACAAACAACCTTCATGCGAGGAGCAAGTACAACATCACAATGATTTAAGCAGAGGCTATTCCATATTTAAGGTGAAGAAAACAATGTATTTTTGGATGCTGATTCTCAGGCTGCTTGTCTACGACTTCACAAGGTTTCCGCAACTGTTCAACCAGAACCTCTGCAGAGTTAATGGATTCAGCTTGTTTAGGTGGTGGGCCTTTTATTTGTACTGGAGTCGAACCCAGATATTTAAAAATCTTTGGTGTATTATTTATCCTACTGCATTGCCCAAAAACAAATAACTAAAATAATAATAGCTATTCATCTTCTTTTATCACGAATTTTAATAATAGTGTTGCCCAGTTAGACTTTTGAATATGTAGCAGTTTCCCTTTTTTTGCGTCAGAGGTGTTGAAAATGATTTATCTGATACCTCATTGGTGTTATCAAAAACACAAACAACGTCGAATTTTATTAATAGTGCTGCCCAGTTAGACTTTTGAATATGTAGCAGTTTCCCTTTTTTTGCGTCAGAGGTGTTGAAAATGATTTATCTGATACCTCATTGGTGTTATCAAAAACAAAAACAACGATTTATTTCCTTAATGATGTACATAGTTATCTTGTCATTAAATCTGATTGAAACGGTATTGAAAAATTTAAAATTCACATATCCAGGTGTGGAAAACAGGTTTTCGCAGACGTAAAGAAATCTGAAAAAATCTTAATCCCTTCTTGAATTGCATTTTGAGTTACTTTATGGAATACGCGAGGACAACCTGAAAGAAATCACGTAGATTGCCGGGTAACTTTATCTTAGCAGCTACTCCATCATCCCAACATCTCCTATTACTGGGTAAAATTTTTTGTCGTGTGAGATAAGCTTTTTGCGAAAAAAAATTAATAAAAATAAAAAAGCTACCCGTGGCTTAATTTCGCACGTAGACCTTTTTAAGAATGCAACTTTTTCAGTTTCTGACTAGATGTACCTAAGCAGACATTCTTGTTTTGCATAATTCAAGCACGGATACATCGACTGCGGTCATTGTGACCATCGATAGAATACTTTTTTAGTTTCTGACTAGATGTACCTAAGCAGACATTCTTGTTTTGCATAATTCAAGCACGGATACATCGACTGCGGTCATTGTGACCATCGATAGAAAAATTTTGGGTGATCTGGCACCAAATGCATTTATCTTATATTGTGCCGTATAATGGCTACTCTGTACCGATACACCTACTTGGATAATGACCACTTCGTAAACAGGAATAAAAAAATATTCCAATCGTAATTTAGTATAAACTTGTCCCAATCCAGCAGTGCTTACTAGGGCTTCGCTGTGTCTGTCTGTGCCTGTGTTGTACGGGCCACCTTTGTTCAATCACATAAGAATACCTTGCTGTCTTTGGTTCCTCATTTTAGTTACATAATGTCAACCAGAATAATCATAATATTGATTTTTGGTTCCATGTCTTAAGAAACTGAAATTATATAGTACTACTACAAGTACCGATCGATTTTCCCAGTAGAAACATTATCCCCGAAAAAGAGAGAGACATTTTTCTTATTAAAATCAAAGTTCAAGAAATTAATTTATACGCAGTTTGTCAGCAGAGACTTATTCATGCAATTTTATTTATGCATGAAAGAAACACTTCAGTTGTGAGACGGTGAAAAGAAATTCGTATTCCAGGCGTTTTCATATTCTTGTATTCAAAATTCACCTGTATGCAGCTACGTCTCCCATTCTCAATATAAACAGCTTTTTTGCATTTATATACAAGTGCATGTTTATCATGATACATCTTCTGATGACCAAGAGCGAATTAAATGAAAAATTATAGTGCACAAAAAACGATGGAGCAAATAGAAATGATTTTCATATTCGAATCATAATAATTGTCTTCCTGCAATGACAACAAAATATTAAAATATTTTTATTTATTGTACTTTTTATAAATAATTTATTCATTCAAATTTAAATGAAAACTTACAGCCTTTAGCAAGTTGTTTGTGCAGCTTTGGTAAAGATATACATATTCTCAATTAGCAATTTTTTGCAAGAGGTGTATCCAACATTTGCGCATTTAGCCAGACATTGATTTGACAAATTGGATAAACCTCTTTCTTCCATTTAAGCTTTACAGATACACACCTGCATACATTTTGGTTCGTCTGATCAAAAGCTTTCTTCCATACAAATTTTTTAAACCCCAACAAACGTCTTTGCTTTTTATAGATGATAGCTGAAGCTTCTTTCTGGCAAGACATAATGACAGTGCCTTACGATTTTCATTGTCAGTCAAAGTTTATGACATAAAGTTGAATGGCACACGTTTTACGGTCATTTGAAAGTTAAGTTATTTAGAATCTAGACGATACTTGCAAGACAAGTAAGCTTCCACAAAGTGACAGAAGATTTGGTAATATTATTTGCTGGTTTTATGATGGCGACAACTTCGTAAATGGATGTTTGGCATTATTACGTAGCTGAGCATAGCCAAGTGAGCGTTGAGGTAGATGTGACCGTCTTTCTGTTTGCACGAACTTTCAAAAAGATCACCGATTGACCTCAAATTTGGAACAAAGGTTCCTGACACACTGATAGGACCTCCCCTATTTCTTGTCAGAATTTTAGGCCAGCGGTCAACGGCTGGAGACCACTGAAAATTTTTTTCAGTGCAACGAATACTTTGTGATAGTTCATTCAAAAGCTCTTGAAAAACTGAGCAGAATAATTATTTTAATTCTGCAAATTTGTTAACTGTCAACATAAACATGCGGTTAAAACTCGTCAGATCTCCTCAAACTTCATTTGGCAGAGATTGAAACTTGACAGGCATTATAACAGTATTTTGAAAACAACTCTTTCATCTTAAACCCTTTATGCAGCTACGTCACTATCGCGGTTTAACAGCTTTATTTGGTTTGAGTCATACGCCTAATCAGAAACTAAATATTTAAAGGGAAAGTGTATTTAAAGCCGTGAAGGGAAAAATAAGCATTCAGTTTAATTCATGGCTCATCACATTATCCACTTTGAAATTTGGTTAAATTCTAAGCAAGGTTTTAGTCCAAAGCAAACCAGACCCAAATGAAATGTTAAACTTTGATCACATTATTTCAGCTAGTATATGTAAAGGACCGCATTGTGATGCAATGAAAAACAAACTCACATTTATTATCCTAAGATTTAATACCATTAGAAAAATTATTGTTTTTAGCTTCCATTTTTACTACTCATCTAAAATGCTTCACTTCGTAACGTGGAATTTTACCCCATACACACTTATTAAACATGCAGAATGAAGAAGAAAATCATTTCAGTAAAAAAGCTGCGGGCTGCGGGAAATATGATTAGAAAGTTATAGAAAGTGAACTACAAGAGACTCTGAAAAATCGAAATCAAAGTAGCTGCTACTTTTTCTCTGCCTACAATGCCTCTAATCTAAATATGAGTCATTTCTCCCCAAATGTATAGGTTAGTTAGGTATGTCGAATTGGTTGATTTTCAATGAATACAAATACATACATTGTTATGTAAGAGGCGTTGTGGGTACAGTGAGATCGGGTTTTTAATTGGGTAGAAAACAGAAGTGGAGTTGTTAAATTTGACTTACTTATTGGCTCCCAAACATAGAAATTCGAATGCAGCTATACTATGAAAATGCCAAAACGAATCTGGCATTCAAGATAAACCGTATAACGTGTGCAGAATTTCTTTTCCAAAATGACAATATCTGTAATTGTATTTTATCGGTAGGTATTTGTATTTACTATACACATTCAATTAAAAGAAGCAACAAATGAAAAGCTGTATGAAGAAAGGCAATTTTGTTCTTACCTGTCATATTACTGCTAAGAATGCTGCACGGGCTCACAAAATTAGTTGTCGATTTTCACATCATAAAATTTCTGATTTTGAAACTTAATTCACGTAACTATTTAAGTATTTTGTACGTGAAAAAGTCGTTGACTAGTTCAAAAGTAATGTATTTCACAGCACAAAACTAAATGACCATGATTTCTCGTCTTGCAGACACTGCAATGAATTTGCTGTCAATGAAAATCTTGCTCGTTCGTGTGGACAGATTTGTAGTTTCATATAAAACTTACGAAGATGTACAACATCAATAGATAACTGACGCGCTCCTGTAATTACTAGTACGAGCGATAATTTGATTTGTCACGCAACTGCAAGATGCTTCTAACAGCTCTAACTACATTCTTAGAACGATGCAGAGAATGAGTAGTGGACTAACGACTCTGTCTGTCATCTAATACTATGCTGCCCAGCTTCGTCTGGAACGTAAATGACTAGTGGTAGTCAAAAGTAAAAAAAAAATAACATAAATTTCGCTCTGTACAAGCAAAAACATAAATGCATTACAGCGACTTTAATGTTAGGTTTAGTAAATTTTGCAACGAATTGCTTTACGATAATCATTGGTATTTACATAAGATGTGGCAACAGTGGCATAATTTTAATTCGCTTTGAAGAAATAATTTTTAGTACTATCGATTACGTTGATACTATTATGCTTATGCTTCACATCCATTTCACAAGTTCCATCACCATTATTTTAAGGCCATTAACGTGTTGAAAATAATTTGCCTTTCTTATGGAAATAGATTTGGTAATGAGTGACAATAAAACGGTCCATTTTAGATCGGGTGTGTTGCTGTGCAGATTTATGTATGGACCAAAATCTAAAATGAATGCATGCTCATCTGATTAAATAATCTGTTTGGTTTTTAAATGTATATTGTACGTATCAAACAAGGAAGTGGAATTTTCAATTCCCGTAATCAAAATTTGATGTCAATCAGTTATGTCTTTCGGAAATGATCGTTTGTACATCAAAATTGATGTCAATAAAGAGTATTCATCCGTGGATTAGTGCTCATTTAAAACGTTTTCTTTTTAACACGTCTTCAAATTCCAAGAATACGGAAATAGTAATTAGAATGAGATTACGATTTGGAAATTTACAACCTAGAGTATTGCGTTTTGTATAAGGCAGCAAATAAAAAATCCTCGTGTATGTGAGATATACTGAATTTCTCAACGAACGATTTTCTTCGTAGTTTTAATGAATAAAAATGAATATTCTTAATGATCCAAAACCTTTTCGGGCACACCGTATTATCGGACAAGATGTTCTATTCTTTTGCTTACAACTACAATTACCACAATGTCAGTTTGATTTTCTTTTCCACGGCACGATGGAACACCTAAGCAAAAACTGGAGCTGGGGATACCTGAAATGGACTAATTTTTTTTTGTCCTAGCTAGAACAAAAAAATACTAGTGATTTGTTTAGACAATAATTTTAACCCAACAACCTGGGAAAGAGCAGAAAATATAATACTTAAACAGACTGAATCCAGAACTATAGTCATGGTTTACAGTTTATCCTACATCATATAGCAAGGTCATAATATAATCAGTGGTTAGATACAATTTTCTATCCTTCTCATTTGTCAAATTTTGCCATTCTTGTCATGTCATGTCATGAATATAACAATTCACTTTCACAGAAACAATGAAAAAGAACTTTCGTAACAATCTCTAGAGTCTTTTGATTGTAGCTTTTTTGTGCATAGTATGGTCCAGTCTAAGTACAAAACTACCGGAAATTTGCTTGTTTTGGCAAAATCGAGCATGATATTTCAATTTTATATCCTATTCTGCGATTTCTAATCAAACTTTTAGGAATTTTTAAATCTATGCGTGAGATTCATAGGCGTACATATGTAAAGTGTCAAGAACATTATTAATTTTCATTGCATTCTTTCGGGATATGACATTGCAATCTATGTAAATTATTAAAATAATGGGAAATGCATACACTTGAAATATAAATACATGCCATTGTTCTTCAGTAGGACGATTGGATGATTTTTCGCCAATTTATTTGAGATCTTTTAAGAAGCATGGCAAAAATGAAATACACAAAATTGTTTTTTAAAAGAAAACAGTGTTACTTGCCAATTGATCAACACATTTAAAAACATATTTGAACAAAGAACGTGCAAAAATATGAAAATTTCAGTTAATTAAGTACAAATAAATACATATTTATGCTTACAATTAGTATAATTACCATAATAGAAAACAATTGCAAACAAAATTGAAATACACAATGAACAACGAAATCTTACTCTGTGGATAACACTTATTAAATTGATTTTTACTAATTAATTAGATGCTACGGCTGCGACAGGTACGATGATTCAAGTAAAAGCTTCTTGTAAGTAGAGTAGGTAGGTGTATTATGAATGAGATTTCTCAACATCTATTCACTTATCATAGAATTTCTTAGCATTAAAATAATTTTTGAGTAACATAATTTCAATAATTTCGATGATTGTGGAAGGTGTACGACTAATTACTACAACAGACCTCTGATATCAATAGTTGACAGACTAAAACAATATTACATACACTGATTATTTATGCAATGCAAGTTCGAATTTTAAATATAGTTTGGTTTAGTTTGTTCTTTTATCATTTCATTATCCGTATATTTGTCATATCATTTTTTGCATAATACTCTTCAGCTTTCTCATCATTTTATAGCAAATACTCCATTTTATTATTCTATCTTAAACGATTAACTAATTTTGCCATGAAAGTAATAACAAAAAAGGTGGGTTCTTTTTTATCAGGTTCAATCAAATTAAATCTTTCAAATCAAATTAAATTAATCTTGCTCGGATAAATTGATCAATATCGAAGCTGCTTTCTCCATGTTCCAATTTACGTCAGACAAAACTATCCTACATCTTTCCATTGTACCAAGTCCTAACCTGCAGAGATAATGAATTGCAATTAGTTGGTTAAAAAAACAATGGGATACGGTCTAAAATAATAAACTTACCTCCTAAGATGATTCATTTTGAGATATTTTTCACAAGCTTCAACATCTGGAAAATTCATTACTGCATACATGATGTCTTGATATGTAACGCTTGGAACTGCTGTGGTGAGAATTCTAACAGAATCCAAATATTCAGGAGGCGGAGGAGGATCAGGGAAGAACTCTAATACTAATCTGCTATCAAGTACTTGTCCATTGCGTGAGTTTTGTGGCTCGGGTGGTGGTCGGTAAGCTGGTAATGCCCTCCCAGTTTGAACATTGTTGACAGCGCTGACCGAGTTACTTCTGGTAAACGTTGGAGGAGGAGGTAATGCATAAAGACTAGGATTCTGAGAATGCCTTGGAGACAGATTTTGGATAAACGATGGAGGCTTTTGTAAACTAGCGCTGCTCTGGCCACTACTTTCACTTGAAAAATTATTCCAAACTTCATCTCCACTGTCCAAACTTGTAAGACAAGCAGAAGATCGACTTGCATCATTATTCATCCTGGAAATAGAATTTTCTAAACTCTTTATAATTTTGTTCATATGTTCTTCAGAGTCAGATCTTTGATCTTTAGTTCCAACTCTTAACCCTCCCAAAGTATCATCCAACCATGAGAATGCTTCATCTCTCTTCTTCAGTAACTCTGGAGGAGGTTTAACTTTTTCGGGTTTGATTGCTTCTTGTGTTCTGGGAAGTTCTTCAAATGCTGAGGCTCCAGCGCAAGAGCTTCTATTGAGAGTATCAAATTCTTGTAATATGCTGTCCGAAGCTCTGCAATTGCTATTATTATCCTCATGTTCGTGAATCACTAGTTGATTTGCTGTTGAAGTAGGAGGCTGGGCAGGACAAGGAACATCCGAATAATATCTTGAAGGTGGCGTGACTACATTCGAAGTATCAAAGGGGTCCGGAGAAGAGCGACCGTTATATACCGATTCAGTCTCAGAATACTGGGACTGGTCCCAGTCTGCAGAGTCCGCCACTGACGGAGCAAAGGCATAAGCCGTTGACTGAGAATCACTTTGGAGAAAGGAGCTGTTCCCACCAGCATTACCCGACAAATTCGGAATATGACTTTGAGATGATCCGTTGGTGGCTGGTGGTAGAATATTAGAATAAAATTGAGGATTCTGGGCAGGATCGCTTTCGTTTGAGTGAATATTTACTAGTAATGATACTGGTGGAGGCCTTGGGGGTGGGATTCCTATTAAACAACATAACGATATACATTAAAATTTGAAAATAATCGAAACCTTGACATAATGAAGTATCATGAATTCTTTGGTTTTCAAAGTTTCGTACCCTTGTTGCTATTTTTATTTGCTTTAGAGCTTCCCGCAAGAGGTACGTTATTATAATACGAATTGGGATCCTGACCGTTTGTTGTGCGTGGTCCATCTTCTGATAAGTCAATTAAAACTGCTTCGGTTTTCGAACCGTTTAGATTTTTACTTTTTAAAGCATCATTCGTCGAGTTCGCAGATGGTGGAAGAAGCATTTCTGGAGGGGCTTCATTCTTGAATTTTGAATAACTGAACTGTTGGTGTTGTTGTTGAGATTTCTGCAAAGATCTTATCGGGGGAATACTGCTAGTTAGAGGAGATTTCTTTGAACGATCAACTAGACGAGGCATTGCATTTTCATCAGAATCTTCTGGAATTCCACTTAGATCCGGCGGTTCCATTGGATTCTGCATTTAAAAAATAAGAAACTGCAGCAACTTCTAAAACACATAATGTGTTTTAAATATTATTATCATTACCTTTAAATATACTTCGTCTATGTAGCACGGACTTCCGAAACTTTTCCCGCTTATAGAACCATGACCTAAAATAATGAATCTGCACGTTTTATGGTATTCTTTATAATTAGCCTAATACGTTAAAAACTTAAAAATTCAGAAAGAATAATTTGAAAGGCATCTAGGATAAGTTTGCCTTCTTCTCCATCTTCTGGAAAAGGTTGATTTGCCTCCATCATTTCCGGATAGTTTTCAGAAAGATAAGCAAGCAATGCAGGAAAAGTTGGCCTATCTGATGGCTCCTTAGCCCAACACTGTTACAAAATAATATGCATTATATATTCCATTTTGTTTCGTCAAATACTGTACTTATTTCGGTCAATAATAAACAAATAAACCCTTTAAGTCGAATAAGCAGTAAAGGGGAAAAGGCAAATAGATATTACCTGAAGCATGATCTGATACCTGAAAATAGCAAAATGAATTAAATTTAAATCCAGACAAGTTTAAAATTTAAAAAAGTACTAAAATTTAAACTCACAAGCTGTTGCCTGCCGCGTTCGGTTGATGGAGTCGCTCGCCCTCTTTATCAATTTTATGCAAGATTTGTGCTCCATTGAGATCTATTGTTTTTAAATTTAAAGTTCGTATGTTTTATAGGCAAATTGTGTTTCATAATAAATTCGATAGCGAGAAACGGACAATTTACCTATAAATGGCTCTTCCCCAAAAGTAAAAATTTCCTGAAAAGTCAAGAAAAATACAAATTAATGAAAAAAATTAAATCCGATTAACAATATGACTTTACTTACAAATAGAGTGACTCCAAACATCCACGTATCTATTTGAATTCAAACACATTAAATTTCATTCTGATTCTAAAGAGAATATTTGAAAATAATACCAAATACTAAACTAAAGTTTCTTACCAGAGGCATGAGAAAACTGACGGGCTTTTAGGCTTTCGGGTGCACACCATGGAAAAGGAACTTTTTGTCTTTCAGTCATAACATAACAGTCCTGTAATTATAAAATCGTCGGTGATTTGTCGTGCTTATCAACTTATCACAATCTAAAATGGTCTAAAATCACTAAGGGCTTACCTGTTCTGAAGGTAAAATCTTCATTAAACCAAAATCTGCGATTTTCACCTCTTTGATTGAAGCTGAAATTAGAAATTACATACACACAATTACATGCATTCCATTAAATCCTACTAAAAAATTGTAGAGACCAAAGGTAAATGAGAGATTACCTAATAGTACATTTCTGCAAGCTAAATCTCGATGAATGCACCGGTTTGCCTCTAGATAAGCCATCCCTGCAGATATTTGAATTGCCCATCTCCACATATCTAAAAAAATGACAAGTACTAAAATGAACAAACTGGAAAAGAAAACTAAAATTTTCCAAATGTTTGAAATCTAACCCAGGATTGATATATTGTTACACTGCTTTCTCATATAATCTAATAGACTCCCGAGCTCCGCTAATTCGGTGACCATCATCATAGGACTGCAAAAATAAAAGATTTAAATATTTAGTTTCAATGAAAACTCTTTTATGTGCAAATAAATGTTAAACAATAAGTTACCTTGAAAGAACTACTCCGTGGAGCCTAAAATTTTACAAAACAAATGGTTTTATTTTTCTCGTACTAAAATTTTTATGTATATTTTTCTTTACTTCAGTTCATGACACTTGCCTAATCAAATTTGGATGGTTAAGCTTTTGCATAGCCTGGACTTCTTTAACAAAGTCTTGCTGAACCCCGGGTAAATGAAGAGCATCTTGCTTCAAAACTTTCACAGCTACTGGAATTGTTGTACCAGCTGGAGTCTTCCACGTTCCTTTTAAAACGACTCCAAAGGAACCGTCCCCCAGTTTGTGTCCTAGCTCAATGTCCTGGAAGTATACGTAAATTGTTTCCTCAACATACTTATTTAACATGTTTTGGTTATTTGTAATGTGTAAATAACTTTTGTTCCAACCTTCTCCATAATAAGACAAGAATACGCTTTAAACTCTAAGCTCGAGCTCGACCCGGTCTTCTTCACGGATCCGCTGCTAGCGGAACTAGATTTTGGCAACTTAGATTGACTAATTGAAGCGGGCAGAATTTTGTTCACTAGATTTTTGTTTTTCAGTTTGGACTTCCTTTTTTTCACTGCCTCTAGAAGTCTTCTCGCACCGGGTTTTCCCATCCCAATGTTTTCCAAATCTTCGAGTGTTACAAAGTCAAAATGTGATAAACGAGTGACCTAAAATAATTCAAAACATGACATATAACATTTGGCCTATTGAGTAATTGAACAACTCTTTTGTAGCAGATTTTTCTTGGGACGTTACAAAGGAATATTTATAACAACCCTACACAAAACTGGATTAATGTTCCCACCGTGAGCGCACAATTGACTGATAGACATTCAGCCAATGCCGGCTTAATTATAGTGGGGTCAAAAGTCATTATCAGTCGTTAATAATTTTGAAGTATGGACTGATGACAACAAACAACTGAAAATGTCAGTAGGCCATTTTTAATCTATAGTTAAACTTACTTGTAACTCATCCCGGATCCGGACAAGGAAATGCTCCAGCTGGGTGTCCTTCAAAATTTGAATAAGCCATTCTGCACCCTCGTCGTCCGACATTTCCAAAACAATAAATAAACAATATCACTGGGATAAAGATAAAATGGTGGGTGTCCAGTCGAGGCAACAGATAACTTTATCTATGCATCACTTTCTAATGTTGAACAAAAAGCCGGCATCAGGACGATGAAAGCACGTGAAAGCTTTCAGATACAGTGGCACTGAAAATATAAAAAAATATTTGTTAAACAAATGTAGTGCTGTTGCTATTCTATTCCAAAATTTAAAAAAAACGCCCCCATTCACTCGCAGCAAACAATAAAAAAATTGATGAGTGGTTAATATTGATCGATGCATTATAAATATCCATATCTTTCTCTCCAGAGCGCAAGTAAAGACTTTATTTGACTTCTACCATAAAACGGCATCTCTAAAAGTATTCATCATCAGTTATGTTGTGATATGGATTGCAATATGGACAATAAGTTAAAATAAAATGGTTGATAAAATGGAAGCCTTGCATTTCATGGCTCAGTATTACAGATTCAGAGATATGAGGTGAATTGCGGTGAAATGAATATCTCTCTCTGAGGATTGTGTTTCCATTAAAAAGTATTTATTTGAAAGATTTAAATTCCATCCAGATCGCAGAATACAAATATTTTCATTTGAATTTTTCACCATTTAGAAGAACTCTGCAACTTAAGCAGTTTTCACCTTCAGACCAATTTCTTTTCAAGTAAAGAATTTCTTTTGTATTTTCACTGTGTTGCATATAATGAAATGTAAAAAACAGCACTACAAGAGATGTCTTTTAAAGCCTTTCTGACGTCTAATAGGAGGGATATCCCGAGGCTAAACAAAAGTTTAATTTTCTATTTCTGTTGCAACAAATAGAACTACATATTTTTTATTATCGAAAGAAAAGCATACAGAATTGGCCGAGTTTTTGTCTAATAGGAGGGATATCCCGAGGCTAAACAAAAGTTTAATTTTCTATTTCTGTTGCAACAAATAGAACTACATATTTTTTATTATCGAAAGAAAAGCATACAGAACTGGCCGAGTTTTTCTGATTTATTTTATTTAAAAAAACATTAAATACAATTAATTACTTCGGTTAATTTTAACACTACTTGCAGGAAAATGAACTTGTTTAATGGATAAAGAAATCAATCTTAGTCGTCTTATTTTATATTTGGAGTAATAAAGACAATATTTATGCCATTTAACAAAGGAAGTGGCTGCATGATAGTGATAAGTTTGCTGAAATAGTAAGTGGTAATACCTCCATTTTTAAACCATTGCTTCTACTCTATCTACCCTTCTGCATAAAAACTGTGCAAAAAAATCTAGTATAATCGCCTACCTGTTAAAATAAAATATAAAAAAACTCTTTTCAATAAAAGTCTGCCCCACAGAACACGGTTATATGAATCAAAAGGTGAAGTTGAATATTTTTAAAATTCAAAAGCGTGCCAGTGCGGTTCAAGATTGATAATCTAATACAAAGGAAATGAAATGATCTGCATCGGTATTGATCACTTCAGGTACTCCTGCAGCTTTTTTGTTATTCTATTCTTCAACTTGCAAGTTAAAACTGCGCATATAAAACGCATGAACTTCATAGCTGTACAAAATCAACTGCATTCAATATTGCAAAATGCATAGTGCATTATTTATTTGCACAACAAAAATTAAAAGAAGTTTCAGTTCAATACTTACTATTTAAAATACTGATTGAACTAGATAAATATGCATGAGAAACTGTTGAATTAACTAGAGAAAAGCGACAATTTATTTTGCTTTCAAGAAAAATACATACCTCCAACTTTGCCAATCGTATTAATACAGACGCTGACAATTAAGAATTTTGACGGATTGTTTCGCAGGTTTATTTCTCAATCAAAAGCTTCATCCTCACAATCAGAGATACTGATACGGATTTAGTACTGGAAGAGTAGGATTGGATTCGGCTTTTAGTAACAATGGAGCAACTACAGCAAATATTTTCTCAAAACTCATTTGAAACTATTAACGGAACAGACTTGCTTTGAAAATTGACAACATTCATTTAGCATGTAGCACAATTTGTCTAAATTACATATGAATTTCCGTCTTTCTTGAGATTCCCAGTTATCGTAATTCTTAACAATTCTTGGAACTGTTTAGCGTATTACATAAATCTAGTGTATTAGAGGAAACTAAAACCATATCTAACACGACTTGTTTGCTAAACAAGAGATCTACATCGGGATTGGCATAAAATAACCTAGCAAGCAACAAATGTCGGTAATATTCATATAAAATTCACTTTTAGGTCAGCTCAGACACGCAAGGCAAGCAGGATGATGATTAGTTGGGATGAGATAACTTCACGATTTAGTATGACGGATGCTGGCCCATCTCATTCAATGTGATTTGAATGCAAACATTTATTACATGCGCGAGAAAATGTGTGCAAAACTAACCAAACCGTCCAGACCTTATGGTCTATTACTTAAACTAGTATACTTAGCACGTACATTTTTTTTGGCTCCAGTAGAGATGAAAACTGCGTCGAAAATACCAAAGTTAAATTTTTGATAATGATGAGCCAAGAAAAAATCTGTCCATCACATATTTGCACAAAAATTTCCACAAACTTACGATTACAACTTGCATAGACACTACGCCGAAACCCCCGCATCAACCAA
>JAHZMX010000982.1:0-11656 GCA_027743895.1 Seira musarum | reverse complement strand
ATAGCTTCCTGTTTTTCGAAGCCCTTCGTACGCAATTGTTTGTTCACATGTGAACTCAGTAAGCAAGAAAAACAGGCATGACGCAAGCAGGAAGAATATCTGAAATTGCCAGACCTAATTTATATTTTTTTAATGATTCAAAACCCATTAGCCAGTATAAAAGCTAAAACATTACAGCATGTCGTTGTTCAGGTTACAGCCTTGTCAATTATAATATAGCAGCTTATTTTTTTAATTCATTTGACATTATCTAGAACAGTTCGAACGAGAAATGCAAAAATATAAGCAGGAAGCAGTGGTGCAAAAATAAACATGTTTTCACTAACATATCTTAGGTTTTAGATTAGACATAGAAATATCGGAAATTGGTAATTGAAAAAGAATGTTGTCGAATTATGACTACAATGTTATTCGAATGTAGAATTCGGGCTAACATGTCAATACCTAGCTGAAAATATTTAAGGGGAGGTTCACGTTTTAGCATAGAATATAAATGGGAATTTTTCATACGAAACACAATGATGAAGTTACATCAAAAGAATTACTAACAATGCAACTATCTCGGACATATATGGGAAAAACTATAATGTTGTAATTTTAATTCATACTGCCGGATTCAGCGTCTCAAGAAACGTTAAACCCACCGGCTATTTCGGAACAAAGACTTTATACACGTCGTTACTATGCCGTTACGTACGTTCTCCTTTCCAGATGTTCATGTGTGAGGTTGGCCTTCACTTGAAGTTTTTTAACTGTATGCGCCCATATAAACCATTGTACGAATTTTATTAAAAGTAATAGCTTTTTGATTGATAGAATTTGCGATATTGAATATTAATAAATCATTGTAAAAAATTAATCCACTTGTTCTTGTGAAGAGAATAGACATTATACATGCTCATTCCCCTCTGGATTTCCAACCCAATTTTATCAACTAGTGACGACTCTTGACGAACTAATGTTATTCAAACTGTAATGCAGTGCGGAATTCTCAAAATAAATACTTCAAATTTCATATTTTTCCGGCACAATTATCATCAAACTGTTCAATAATTCCTATGGCTTTAATATAAAATGAGAAGTGAAAAGTGATTGTCTCAAATGCATTGCAAAAGTGGTGAAGCGAGAAATATCTAACGTCATTATAACGACGTGTGTAAAGTCTTTGTCCCGAAATAGCCGGTGGGTTTAACGTTTCTTGAGACGCTGAATCCGGCAGTATGAATTAAAATTACAACATTATAGTTTTTCGCATATATGTCCGAGATAGTTGCATTGTAAGGCAAATATTTCAGGATGTTTGATTCGTTAGTATGAGAAACCGATTCGAAATTTTTGAAATTTAAGATGGAACCATGAAATGATACGGATAAGTAGGATTCTACCTTATGAGTGTGGAAGGTAAATCTAATACTGCGATGATAACATGACGGGTAATACTGTGATACCGTGATAATGTTCACTTTGCCCCACTTACTGCTGCCTCGGCGTGCTTTGCCTTTGAAGTTAAGAAATTTGTCGCTGCAGATTTGGTACGCAAAGTCGGAGAATCGGATCAAGCGTCTAGAGTTTTTTTTTACAAAATTTCATAACAACGCATTTATGGTTCTCGTTTGAAGTAGATCACTAAAATATAAAGTAAAATCTGTTTGTGCTAAAAAAATTTTTAAACTTCAGAAAGATACTAAATTTGCAATTTTTATTTTGATCATGTTGCATAAAAGCTCCTGAAAGTCTCCCTTATCGCTCTATTGTGTCACGAGAGAGAAAAAATCTGTCCCGCAATCAAAACGAGAAATATCGAAACAATTTTTGCTTCATTCGGGCACCTCTAATTTCGTGTCTTTGGAATCTCCTTCTCTCCTAAGGACAGACGTATATCATCAACCAAATCCACAATCCTTCCGGACAACTTTCTTCACTCGTTTAATGAGTAATAACGGTATTTGTGGATCAAACAATATGCACTGATGTTTTACCAGATTACTTCATCTGTTTTGAATATTCCTTGAACATATATTCCGGCAGTATTAAAGCTGAGCGGTTCAATCTCCTCAAAAAAATTTCAAATTCTTTCACCCTTGTCTAAAGTATTTTAGTTTGATAGTCTTATCTCACTTTCTGGTTGAATGTAGTAATTCATCACATTGTCCAAAATGTCTTCAAACATTTTCACCACGTCTGAATCAGGATGAAACTTTGTGTGATTGACGACTATCGTTTGAAATTTTGAACAAGTTCCAGAGTTGCATTCAAAGTGTTATTCATGACCTGATGCTCACCATCTGCGAATAAATGACTTAGCTCTGAGCCAAAAGTCAGACGTCTATAGTTCGTTTCTTTGGGTTCATGGTAGTATATAAGATAATCCAACATGACTACATGAATTTTTGAAGCGATCTTTTATGTTTCTAAGAAATTCGTATTTTATAGGAAACTTAGATGTTCAATGGAGAAGTAATACTTTACCTGACAACTATCATTATGAGGAAGATTTTTAAACAATTGAACATCCTTAACCATTCCCCGTCGACGTATACTTTCTTTAGACTAAACCTAGCTCAACGTGCTTCATTGAATTTCCAAATTTTAAGAAGATGGAAGTGTTTAAAAAACCGTGTTATTCATTTCATGTTTCATAAAGCAGAGTACCCCATGTCACAATTAAATATTCTAAAGAAAAAGGAAAAATACAAAAATCTTTCAGTCTGGCCAAAAAAATAATATTAATTATGTAGGGCGTATTGTATTGACAAAAACTGTTTGACATACAAATCTCCAGGATATACACGTAATCAAGTAAAAAACAAGGTAAAGTTACTACGTAACTGTGACAAGGTAGACTTCAAACAACTTCAATATTGGTTCCAAAATGTTATAAACTCTTAACTAAATACTAGGCTTCAAAACAAAATATATTTATTTGCTATGGATTACCCTATTACTATTTCCATTAGCTACATAACCATTGAAAGTAAATACCTAAGAAAACTGTGTGACGGAGACAATAGCATTCAATCAATAATTACAGGCCCTTGTAAGGGTACCCTTAATAAATTTCCCTATTACACGTTCATATTTTCTTTGTATTTTTTTTTTAAATTTCAAAACTCAAAACAACGGCAACTATCCGCAAAACTTAATTTTCTTACTTAAAATGCCATTGTGTTTAACCTACTCAATAACTAACAGTGCGTCTGCAAGACGCTCGACCCAATTTGCAAAAACATCCCGAACAAATCTTTTATCAATATCAAGGAAAGGCTTGTAAGCAATTTTAAGCTTTCTCATTGACTTCATCACACGCAAATCATAATTATTTTTCCTAGATCTTAATCTTGCCCGCAGGAAGGAGGCAATAAACTTATATTTCTCAAGTAAATTTGAACAAGTATAACTCAAATTAGAAATGACAATCAAAAGGTTCAAACCACATATTCCTATCGTTGTTCCCATTATTGCAGAAAACACCCAGATGATAATTGGCACCTTTGTGTTCTCGCCCCCTCTTATAACCACCCAAATTAGAGCTAGGAGAATGTAAAAGCCAACGCTGATGGCAACCGATAGAAGTTCAAGGAGATAAGATTGAAATATTGTGTAAGTTAGCACAAGTTGTTTGTACCACTTAATCATTTGAGAATAATTGCCCCGTTTGTCTTTCAATATTAAAAGCAGGCACTTCCTGATTGATTCAAACAATATCCACCCACATATTCCATGTAGCATGAGCACTCGTCCTGCCTCACAAGCACTAAGAAGAGATATCCCGCGAATAAAGTGGAGTATAAGTATGTCTGAAACACTTCTGTATTCTGCATTTCCAATGATATCTTCGAATACGAAGTAGAGAGGATCAAAGTTTAAGGATAAGGAGGATATGAGGATCGCATAAGGCGTTAGGAATGCCCCAATTACGGCAGGAACGAGAAGTTTGTCGTATGGCATGTTGTAATCTCGTCGTCGGAATTCTATTGAAACAAAATGGCCTTAGTGACTTCCGCTCCAAAATTATGCAAAGTCGTTTGTAATAAGCGTGTCTCAATATTATGGACAAGTAATTACTAGTCATATGCTTATTACGAGGGAACATATTTTTCCTGAAACTTACCCTGAAATATGCTATCCTTGTAGCGCAGAAGATGGTTGAATCCATGAATCGCTGTTTTTCCACTTCTCAGTGCTAAAACTGCCACAAGAAATGACAAGGATAAGGCAAGCCCGGCAATAATAAGCATGATAAACACACCAATGTCCGTATCCTTTCTGTGGCTCCGGTAGCTGAGATAACCTACGTCGACGTAGACACATGAACAACTTAAAATTAGCACAACTGCCATGGAGACTAGGGAAGGCATCCAGGAGCTTAAGCGAAAGTTGATTTGTAGTTCTGAATAGCTTGAATTCCACTGTACTGGGCAAGGATACCATGTATATTTGAACAGGGTTTCGTAGAGGTGGCATGCTTTTCGAAATTCTTTAGGAAGCATTTTGAAAGCAATCTAAGTTTTTTTAATTTGGATTTTTAAAGAAACAACAAGGCTGCTAGCAAAAAAATTATTCGGGGCAAATATTTATTCGTTCTGACAGGCTTGAGAGGTTTTTGGCAAATACAAACCTTTCTTGAGCCAGTTCATAAAGACGATGTGGCCATCGATAAATACTAAATTATTTATAAGAATTGACTGGAATTTGGATTCATAACAGGTACTAACTCTATAACTGAAAGTATTCAGACATTTTTTGAAAAATAATCGACAATTTGGCTGGGTATTAGGGGAACTTCCACGACTTGAAGTACCTCCCATACACTACCTGACTCCCTAACTCATGTAACTACTCACAACATGTACACGTAAGTAAGGAAACCCGAGTTAAGTTTGGGAGCTCAGACATTTAGAACAAAAAATTACTCAAATGTGAAACTGCGAAGTAAAGTATATATATCAGATATTAAGGAAAAATCGTGTCTACACTCCAATAAAAATGTGTGTTAGTGCTATGCGCTCCTTATTACATGTGCCTTCGATTTGCTGGCCTGCTTCTTCCGGCGGTTAAAGATTTTCAAATTGCATGTGAATTCTGTTTAACTTGATTTCATAGAACGAGAAAATGTATGCAGCATATTATGTTTGCATTTGAAAAAAACTAGTATTTTCCTAACATCCTCAACAGAACTCAGAAATTCGATGATAAATCACTCTTGCGTGAATATTAAAATCGACAACTGGTGACTAGCCTATTTTCTGGAACAAAAGCTGTCTTCTTGAACCCCCTGATTCTCCAAAAAAACTAAAAGTCGATTTTATTATTCAGAAAATTAATGTTTGTCTAAAAATTTATGTCTAGCAGTATTTTATTGAAATGGATTTCTTTAAGCCTGCTCATTTATCTTTATATTATCATTATCAAAGCAAAGTATTCACCACCTTTGCATTAGATTATGTCAGAGCTAATATATATCAACCACATATCTGCTGTTTTAATTTGCTTGTCAAAACTTGTTCGAGTCTTAGATATTTAGCCAATCATTTTAGGGCTTTGCAAAAAGGTCTTTCTCGCACATTAAGGCTCCACACATCTGCTGTTTTAATTTGCTTGTCAAAACTTGTTCGAGTCTTAGATATTTAGCCAATCATTTTAGGGCTTTGCAAAAAGGTCTTTCTCGCACATTAAGGCCAAAAAATGACGACCATTAGGACTATCATTATGAGTATTTTCCGCGTCAACCTATGCAAAACATATTCGAATAGTACGTACTGTTACTGTAGATACTGCCTTGAGGCGTGGCCGCGGGGCAACCCCGGGGGGAAGGCAAGTTGGATGAAAAAATAAGACCGCTACGTGAATCAACGGGCTCCAAAGCATATTTTAAAAGCAAAAATTTTTGAGAACATTATTGCCAGTGAGTATAAAACGAGAGAGAAATTGAAGAAAGTGTCATTTTGGGGAATGTTTGAAATCTCCCTTACATAGATTTTGCGCCTTAGTATAAATAGTGAAATTAAGTGAATGTCGAAGTAGCAGATGTTAGGGATTGACATGGAACGTGGGTGGTTTGACTCGATATGATCTTTCGGGAAATGTACTCTTCTGGAAAATATCTTCTCGGCAATTGCCGCTTGGGCAAAAAAAATCCCTTTTGGAGATTTGTCTTTAAGTAATGCATTGAACTTTTACCGTGATGATAAGATGCCGTGTAGGAATCGCCCTTATTTACATCCGATGACTTGGTCAGGAACTTCCTGCGTTGGAACATGGTACCGTAACTTCATTACAAAATATAATGCCGTAATAGAACTTTAGTTGCAAGAATAATGTCCCATTGATTCACGAAACAATGACTTTTAACCGTAACTTTGTCTTTATTCAAGAATTATACTTATTGCTATAGCGACTGGCGCGTACATGCCTTGGCAAAAGAACGTAAGAAGTGGGGAGAAAAAAATGTCTTTCAACCGTAACTTTGTCTTTATTCAAGAATTATACTTATTGCTATAGCGACTGGCGCGTACATGCCTTGGCAAAAGAACGTAAGAAGTGGGGAGAAAAAAATGTTTAAAACGATCCATATACTTAAATTCTTGGACCTACTTTTTGGACATTACTTTCACCTTAATTTATAAGTATTGAATAACTGCTAATAAATAACCTTCAAGTAAATACATCATTAAATAAAGAAAGAATCCCTCTACATTCTAGTCCATTAACGCCATTAAGTAAATCTATATTTAATTGAAATTAATTAGTTTCTACCATAATTGACTAAATCTAAAAAGAACAGCTCCAGGGAAAAACTTAACTACGTAATGCGAGCAATGCCCACAGGGCGAAGTGATCAAAGAACATACATATAAATTTTACCATAACAAAACTCTATTCTGTACTTAACAAGTATTGCAGATATTTAAAATATTTCGTCGTGATTCACGACAAAACTGATTATTTTGAAAGTGTAGCAAACATAAAGTAAGGGCAAAAATGTATAGGTTAGTTTATTTCTGATTGTTAATTATTATAAATATATCATTATCAGAACAAGATTGCTGTTCAAAAGTTACAACTATTCTTCCTAAAGACTTGACTATTTCCTTCTGACTAAAATTTTACGATTGTCATTAAAAGCACTAAGGCAAAAGTTGATGAAACAGTAAGCAACTATCAATGCATCTACCCGAAAGAGAGTTCATGTATTCCGTTTTTGCATCCGAATCCATTCTCCTAATTGAGCCGAAATCAAAGGCAACGGGACGAAGCGAACTTAACCTCTTTTTTAATAGACGTCCATTCCAACCAAGTATTTCATGACTCTTCCTCTTCCATTTTCTGATCATATCAACACTCAGTTGATAATGTGATGTCGCCACAGGGAGTACAAATATGACGAACGCCAAATCACAAAACATGATCCCAACAACCCCGCAAAATACCGGCGTGGGCAAGAAACTGTATCCCCCATTAAAAATAATTGACATCGTGACCATCAAAAGTGCGTATCCGACTGACATACTGGCAAAAGTAAGTTTGTTCGTATACGCATGGGCATTAACTAACTGAATCATAAGAGAATTATACAGTGTAATTGGCTTTGTTGAGACGTTCGGCGACATTTTCTCAATTCTCTGCAATATCCACAATACATATGTAGGTGAGTGAATGCACAAAGACAGTGCAAAGCTGATCATCCTCGTCATTTCCGAGAAGACTACAATATAGTAAATCGTAGCAGCAATTTGTAGTGACCGAAGTTTGGTATCCCGTTCGGGGAATATTGATTCAATAAACATGTTAATTGGATCTAAACTTATGTTTTTAAACCAATTCAAGTATAACATTCCAACAGGAACACAATATGGTAACGCTGTTAATAAAATAACTATCCGACTGACATGCTGGCCAAAGTCAGTTTGTTCGTATACGTATGGGCATTAACTAACTGAATCATAAGAGAATTATACAGTGTAATGGGCTTCGTGGAGACGTTTGGCGACATTTTTCCAATTCTCTGGAGTATCCACAATACATAAGTAGGTGACTGAATGCACAAAGACAGTGCAAAGCTGATCATCCTCGTCATTTCCGAGAAGACTACAATATAGTAAATCGTAGAAGCAATTTGTAGTGACCGGAGTTTTGTATTGCGCGTGGGAAATATTGATTCTATAAACATGTTAATTGGATCTAAACTTATGTTTTTAAACCAATTCAAGTATAACATTGCAACAGGAACAAAATATGGTAATGCTGTTAATAAAATAACAGTTTGACAATTCAACAGTCCAAATAAGTAGGCGCGGTCCCCAGAAATTAATTGCTTTATTCCTTGCACTAGTAGAATTCCCGCTGGTGTTCGCGAAATCCTTCTGTGTTCGCCTTGAAGTGTTTGCAACGACTGAGTTAGACAATTGTGATAGGTGACTAGTTCGTACCTCATAAAAAATTGAAGGCTTCCATAGGATACTGCAAGCAGTGAGTTCAGAAAAGTCGTCACGCTCACAATCCAGCTTACATGGGATGTTACTGAGGGCTCCGATAATCCAGTTAGGAAAATGTAGAAGTACAAAGAAATGAATGGAAGGAATATAAAGGTTTGATACAGAGGTAAAAAATAAATTCCGAGTTTTGAATTAAAATTAAAGTAGAATGTTTTCGTAGATTTATCCCATCTTATGTAATGGCGAACGTAAATTAATTTATCCCATGCGGCTTGTTGAATATCAAAAGCAAGGAGGAGAAATGAACTTGGGGATATTTCCTTACGACACATTTCGTCCACTACGGGAAAAGGAAAAGAAAGTCAAGAGTCCGAGGTATCTTGTAAATTAAAGATTAAATACAGCGTCCAATGGCCGCTATTCTTGTCGGATTCGATGGATAATTTGCTTGTCTCAAGAGTAATAACGAGTTACGCCTTTCAAGATCCAAAAACTCTTTTACCATTAAATTCGTGATGCTAAAGCTCAAGTTAATGCTTCAAGAGCAAAACCTAGAATTCAACTAAAACATTCTAGAGTTGTTGAATGCTTGATGCAGAGGAAACGGCCTTAAAAAGGTCAAACCAAACTATGTACTACGTAAGTTTTACTTCATAACACATTGGATTGGCACTTATTCAACCTGTTATTACGGTACCATTACAATGCCATTATATGCTGAAATGATGACGCGTTTATAAAAGAAGACGAGATGATGAAATAAAATTATGATGATGATCAAATAAAATTGGTCAAACCTAATTTTAATACTTTGAAGGTAATCATNAAGATCCAAAAACTCTTTTACCATTAAATTCGGATGCTAAAGCTCAAGTTAATGCTTCAAGAGCAAAACCTAGAATTCAACTAAAACATTCTAGAGTTGTTGAATGCTTGATGCAGAGGAAACGGCCTTAAAAAGGTCAGACCAAACTACTTATGTACCACAAAAATTTTACCTCATAACACATTTAATTGGCACTTATTCAACCTGTTATTACGGTACCATTACAATGCCATTATATGCTGAAATGATGACGCGTTTATAAAAGAAGACGAGATGATGAAATCAAATAAAATTGGTCAAACCTAATTTAAATACTTTGAAGGTAATCATATTACAAAACAATAGTAATACGTGGAACAAAATAGTACACTAATTCGAACACTGATTTTTGAGCAATTTATTTTCAACGCATTTGATGAAAGCTTTCTGCAATTGAGTAAAATTAAAATTGATACAACTTTCATAATTTTCGTTATCATTACTTTCTTGATTGACTTGCGCCCTTGATTTTTTTCCGTATAGAGCTTGTAATAATAGATTTTTTTCAAAATGTTGTGCAACCCTAGTAGAGCTTTTTAGTTATGGAATACAATAGTTGTATAATCTGTGCTTACTTGTCTGCATAAAAAGCTCGTGCGTAATGTTAGCGACGAATCAAACAAAGAAACAGTACCACGGCTACAACGCAATTTTATCGCAATCTTTTAACCAAACTTATTACGTAGCTGAGCTTGCGAAGCTAGTATTGAAAATAATCTGTCAGTCTGTCAGTGAACAACTTTCAAAAGAGGTCACCGATTGACGTCAGATTTGGAACAAATGTTCCTTGCGGACTGACGATGACACATATTTTTTTCCAGAATTTTAAGTCGAGTATTAACTGCAGGTTCAAAGGTTGAAACTTTTTATCAAATGACAACATATAGTTTTTAGTACGTCAGTCAAAAGCGCTTACAAAACTGAATAAAACTGCGTGTTTAGAGTTTCGAAACTTTTTAACGGTAAAAGATAGTTTCTTTGCAACGTATGGCCTGTGATACGTCATTCGAGTTCATTAAAAACTAAGTGAGACGGTTACTTCGAAATTTCGAAAATTTCTAACGGTCAACATCGGCGGGCGGTTAAAACTTTTTTCAATGAAAACGCTTCTAATACATCACTCGAAAGGTCTCTTCTAACTCTCTTCATATGCATGCATGTTTTTACGACTCTCATCCAATGAAGAATTTGTGGCTTCAACTGCATTAAATGTTTCCTTTGACACCTTATGGGATTTTAGTGACATCAAAGCAGTATTCTTGAAACATATTTTTCGTATTTAACTCTTTTTCTCAGCTACGTGGCTACATCTGTATTAACAGCTTTATTTTAAGTTGTCCCTGATTTCCCCTACAATTTTTGCGCAGTTTTTCAAATTATGATTGACGTGGTTGCAAAAGCAAACGAAATCATAAAATGTACATGTCAGAGACATTTAGGAAAGGACAATTTCGTGTAATTGGATATTACGAAAAACTAATTGTTCTTTGCACAACGATTAAGCCATGCTTGTGAAAAATCTACAATCGTCCGTGTCTTGACCGTGTGACCGTAGAAAGTGGTCTTGTACATGAAGATAGGAACTTCTGCCCAGCAAGTGTCTCGTATCGCTTGAAAAGAGCTTTCGATTATGTGGAACTCGTTTGGGCCTCGCACTGGCCCAGCGTCATAAGGTCATTTTCATTAAAAAAGTCTATTCTTCACTTTCACATTAAAGGGTCACCTCAGCGACAGACTGACGTCAATGAGTAAGCGGTTTAATACCACAATATCATTATTGGGCAATATTTAAATACTTTTGTGGTAGGAGCAGTCATAACATGGATGTGAGCATTATTTTTAAAACGCAAGAAAAAGAAACCCGGTGTCGAACAATGGACTCGAATGAGAGTTTCCAAGCAAAGGCGGTATTGACACGGTGGAATAATTTATTGTTGGCTAGGGTTTCGCAACTGAGAAGCTAACGTCCCACTAGAATAAATAACTAAACGCAAGACTGAAATAGAATGCAAGTGTTTCGATTAAATTTGGCAAGCTTATGTTCCAGTGGTTGTCTGCAATTAAAACGCATACACCAAATCCGCCCAGCAATTCATTTGAGTTTCAAACTTCAATTGTGTCGTTGTCGTTCGATTGATTGAAGACATCAAGTGAACGCTTGAGACCGGTGAATGATTCCAATGCAAAAGTAAGTTCTTGCTGGCTAATCAATTAAAATACATACTACATAATTTCGTTTGTCAGCGCGTATTTCTCGTCGTTAGTTTCCAATCGCAATACAACTTGTCACGACTTGCTACTACTTTATGGCAATTACTTATTGATCGATTAAGATTGTGAGTTGGAAAGAGAAAAC
>JAHZMX010000981.1:0-11342 GCA_027743895.1 Seira musarum | reverse complement strand
CCACCCTTTCTCATGTTAAACTTTAAGTGCCAGTCTGACTTGACTACATAAAATAGTGTAATGGGACGTCAAAGTAGGTCTCTCAAGTAAAGTTCATATCTAAGGTATCGCAAAACTGAATTAAAGATGTCTATCTGGGTAAATTTGAGACGCTGATTACAATGGTGATAATCTCAAGTCTGCTTAGGGTTGGAGTGTTATATACGGGAGTGTTCTGAACTCCAAAATTTTAGGAAAAACATTCAGTTTATATAATTTGCAAAAAAAAAACACTTTAGGGAAATTACACAAGTACACAATTGCATAGATCTTGACGAGACAAATCGAATAATGTCTAATGTCACATTCCGACTTTAGATACAAGCCTGAGTTATTGAAGTTTTAATTTTATAATCCTCAGGTGTACATCGCACCAAAAATAACGTCATTCGATTTGTCTCGTCAAGATCTATCCATTGCTGTAATTAGCAAAACCCAGAAATGGGTTCTTTGTACTAAGCTGCGGCCTGATAGTAGAATAGTTCCAAATAAGGCTCCAGGCAGATCTGAGATTATAACAGTCGTAATTAGCGACCTAATATTGACCTAGATGGACAACTTGGTTTCAATTTTGCGATATCCCAGATATCTGCTTTACTTGTCAGCTCTCTCTACACTTACAATGATGGCTATGACTTACTATTACCCATTCAAAACTTGTGGACCTCACCTGTTTCGAATTATTTCATTAAAATTTTGGCAATTCTTGGGTTTATACATGCCTATATATACCTATGCTATATGAGAAAAGAGGAACATTAAGAAAAACAAACAATCTAATTAAATATCGCAAAATTGTTTCAAAATGTCAATCCGTACAGTACAAAAATTCAATGTTGATTCCGGCACGATTGCAATGTATAGAAAACTTATATTAATGCGCAATAATTCATGGCCTCTTACTTATTGCCCACCTGACCTTTCTGGCATGAAAAAACATTTTTTATAGTCTCGTCTCTTTGTGTTCTATTTTTGTTAAAACAAAAGTAAAGGAGTTTAGTTAGATAATAAGAATTACGTGAATCTATCCGGAAAAGACGACCTGCCCTTCATTTATTCGATACATTTTCATTTTTAATTCGGTTTTATAAAGCACCCCTCTAATAATCGCTGCTATACTTTGTTTGCTCAATATTGATTTTCTGCTTTGTTCCTAACTAAAGCAGTATATTTCAATGTGTCGTGTCGCACAGCTTTTAAATAAACCATCCATATCAAATAATAGCAGGCCACTTTGATGTGACACTTTAGACACATTGAATGTCACTTGAATGTGCTAGCCCTGTTGATCGAAAACCACAATGCAATTCAGCAACACTCATATTATCTGTTTGTGCTGACACTCAAAATGTGAACGACTTCATTTCCATTATATCCTAGATTCTGGCCAGCTCAGCAACACCAATGCACAGGCCTGTGCACGAGTGAATTGTTATAGATAAGCCCAAAATTGAAAGAAGTGACGAAGATTCTCAGCTTCCCGTGGTTGAGGTGAGTCATTATAACGTCAGACTAGAACGATAAAGTGGATTTTAAATCATTCACTTTTTTGTTTTAAAAACAAAAATACAATGATCAAGACATTAAAATTAAAAACCATCTTTTATCACATAGCACTATCGTCTTTTATTTTAACAGCTATTACAAAAGTTTTAACCTTACAACAGTTCAATGATTGAAAGCTCCACATTTCACCTATCTTTAGAAAAAAGTAGATACATATTCTTCACGATAAAATAATAATAGATATTATGCAACCTTTAGCCATAGAAAGATTATTTCCAAATTGGAATCGGTCTTTGGTAAAACAATCAGGACTTTTCTTTCCAGTAAACTATTTGGCCAAGCCAAGAATGAAAATGGTAAAGCGGTAAATGACCAGGCTGAATATTGGATTAAAAATCAAACTTTATCGATTTTTTTTTTGCTGAAAGGTGTCAAGTTTTGACTACTATTTAAAAATATAGTACCAGTCAGTTCTTTATCATAAAATCAACTCGATATTGTGGGTTATATTTACGCAAATAA
The DNA here is from genome assembly GCA_027743895.1 of Seira musarum. Lineage (NCBI taxonomy): Eukaryota > Metazoa > Arthropoda > Collembola > Entomobryomorpha > Entomobryidae > Seira > Seira musarum. Next base: position 9,275 of record JAHZMX010000981.1, on the reverse strand, counting down.
TCGATTCGCACAGGGTCGTAAGGTCCCGTACGAATTAACGTTCTCTTTTAATTGATGTTGGATCAGATTTAGAAAAAATCCTTAGCACAGCCCCTTAGTAAAACTCGCATTTAAAGAGACACTNAAATATAGTACCAGTCAGTTCTTTATCATAAAATCAACTCGATATTGTGGGTTATATTTACGCAAATAATCGATTCGCACAGGGTCGTAAGGTCCCGTACGAATTAACGTTCTCTTTTAATTGATGTTGGATCAGATTTAGAAAAAATCCTTAGCACAGCCCCTTAGTAAAACTCGCATTTAAATAGACACCACAGGATGATAATTTACTTGAACAATTACTTCCAAAACAGAAATACACCTGACCAAATCTCTGTTGAACGTCTTACCGAAAGCCCCAGACATCGTTTTTTATCCATTCCATTTCTTTTTCGTTCCATTAATAATACTTATTTTAGATGGAATTTCTAATGGCAATCATAGAAAAACAAACTTTTCCATCTGCATTTTGAATTCTATAAGAACTTGAAGGTTGTGGAAAGCAATATCAATGCATATGAGGAAAGAAAAGGAAACTGGCTTTAAATTATGTACTTTTTCGCATTTATCTTTGTTTGTGATTGTCAGCAGTAGCTCCAACATACATATTAAGAAAAACATGTTAGGAAAAGAAAAGTCGTTATTTGCACATTCAGTGCACACTTTTTCTTAATTTAAGTTGTCCTTTGTACAAAAAAAATGCGTTACAAAAGCAAACAAACATGTTAACGCAAAGTGTCAGCCTACATAGTCTTTTCGCGTGCCGAACTTTTGCTATTTCATTAGTTAAAGTAATCTTATCTCATCAAAACGTAACTATTTATACAGAGCTTTTCCATATGCATCAGGACATTCGGAAGAAACCCAGTTCCAATTGTTAATTAGATTAGTTAAGTTTGTTATTTTGGCTCGAGTTTCATGACACGACCAGTGAGAGTAAGAAAAATAACAACTGGTGGAACACGTACTTACTCCCTCTCGTAATTCGTGATCACGCGGAATTTACTTTTACTCGGGGCAAACGTAAGATAGCTCCATTTCGTTTTTGGTATTTGTATTGTTCCTACTGAAAAGACTGTCTCACTGTACACACAGTGACACAACTTGGGAGTTTCTACAAATAGTGGAATTGAGTAACTCAAAATAAAAGAATTAATGAAACAATCATACGTCCGAGTATACCCTTGTTTTTTTGTCCGACCTCGGGATAAGAATGGAAGCAATTGAACAGGCTCAATTTGTCTCTAGTTTGAATTATAAATACTTGTTGGTTGTACGACCGCACTTCTACAAATAATATGACAAACGTTGCATGATTATGGTATCTTTGTTGAATTCAAGTGAATAGGCGGACATAATAGGTAAGGGGTACATTCGTTTTCATTTGAATATTTTATGATAACCTACGACTGGTAATTATTATTCCCCAGGTACTTAGTAAAATAATGACCATGCCTTTTTCATCTGTTCGTTACTCACGAGAACCACATATATTAAAATGTAGCGACAAAGTGATCTGGCTCTGCAGCCAATAAGCGATATTAAATCGAAGAATTGGGGTCTAAAAATAATAGAATAGAATAGGCATGTATAGCTATGAAATTGCAGATGTCCTGTTGAAAGTAATCAGTATGTATATTGAAGAAAATAGTAAAAATCAAGCAGAAATAAATGCCTGCATGTTGTATAAGTGGGATAATAGTCGTACCACATACCTACATACAACCACAATTATCTTATAACCAAACCAAGGACAATTGTTTTTATTAATTACTGCAATCCAACATGACTCGCCAAATTATCCCATGTACCGATGTCAACTTAAATGTTTGTCTATTGGATACATCAACCACAAAGTCATTTATGCCATATCAATCGAGAAAATTGGCAATGAAAACAATTTTTAATTAAATTCCGACATTATCTCAGGATTATCGATAGTTCACAGATTCAAGGCTGTATACCTTGAGAACAAAAACCAAAAATTAAAAAACTGAATTGCTGCATGTTTCTTCGCAGCTAGAAGCCGTAGCCTTGTTTTTTTGTTTGTAATTGTCCCATATTGCCCTAATTCAAATCCTGCGAGCTGTCATTCACGCTGTTTATATCGTCGCATTGCTTATTATGTATCTTACGAGTAAGAATGCGCTCCAATTTTCTTACTTGTTATAAGAAGAATTCCAAAATATTATGCACAAGTTTATTTTGAATGCCAAGATGTTAGCAACGTGCGTTTATATATTTAGGAACGTGCGATTTAGTGCTGGCACTATGCTTATTACTTATTTGCCAGCGTTAAGTCATAAGGCATAAAGCCTGACTTAAAATCTTGGGAAACTGGACTTATCCCAGGGTGTATTAGTCATGACGACTTGACTTGTCGTTCGCCTATACTCTCCATGCATTTGTAGTAAACAAAACTTACTTATTTCGCATCGACAAAAAATAAGTAACGTGACCTGCACTATTGCGCTGGCAAATAAGTAATAACGATAGTCCCAGCACTAAAACGCATTCTCGTTATTATTAGGCTTGGACTTGGATTTCAATATTTCGCAACCTAAATTCCACTGACTGAATAATTCTGACAATCTTTCTCCTATCTTAATAATACTATTTTGCGTGAAATCCGCTTAGAACGGAGAGACTCTGACTTAATTCCGGGGAGTGTTTTAAATCAAATCTAGGAGCTGCATTAGCATTCCCTATCCCTAGTCTAAACAACATCACATTACGAAAGAAAAAAACCAAGGTAACCTGCAAGCAAAGTAAGAAAACTGATATGGAGCCGTGAGTTAATTGAAGATTTCCATGTAAGAAGTGTGTAATTAGAGACGAAAAGAAAATCTTTTCGTCTAAAATCAAAACCCCATTCTGACAAGAATTCTGACAGCTCTTTAATGACTGTTAATGTGATATAAGTCTGAGAAAATGGGAGAAAAAAGAGTTCCTTCGTTTTCTCTTCTTTTCGAATGTCGCACTCTAAAACAAAGTTCTTGTTTCCGACAATTTTATAAAAATTTCAGGATGTGAGATGCTATTTTATTTACTAATCCTTTTCTTTAGATCTGCTCCAAGTTCGTACTGTTTTCGTGCTTGTGATCTCCTGCATTCACGAACAGTCTAAAATATTTATTTCTGGAGAAGCCGTAGAATTCTTAATTCCAATTTCCATTTGCAAAAGCTATTTTCTTTTTAAGAGAACGCGCGGGAATCCATAAGACAGATAAAGTTCACTAAATAACAACATTCCACGATACATATATACAAATTCAATTTTTGAAATCGGGACTCCAATGAGGAACGCTCATTGCCGACGATGAGTCAAAGCAGTTACTAAGAACTAATCTTTTCATAGTATGAATCTACCAAAATTAAGGATTAAAAATTTTAAACCGGTCATCGGAAGAATTCAGTACATTCTCTGAACAATGATGGGATAGTGCTTGGTTCGGTGCGTTTCTTTACCTTGATAAATGTTTTATATATGTACATACCAAAAATATGAAGTCAAAAGGTGCTTCGAAACCTAATTGAAAGCGATTTTGCATCTTCCTGTCTAGTTTTTATGATAAAGAGAACTACTCGGAAGTTTGAATGACTTATTATGTACATCGTTAAACACCTCCACAAAGCATTATGTTGTCTTTGCTATGCTACTGACCTGTATTCACTACCACCCCTTGGCAAACACTATCACAATTGTTCCGCGCTTTCACTTCACAATAATTCCTCACATCTGAAAAGTGTATTTGAGACGTGTTAAATATCTCTTCCCTCAAATCACAGACGATGTCCCGACCAAGTAATCTGCACAAAGCACATGTAGGTATTATCGTCAGAACACAAAAGTGCTGCTCAAAAGTCTGGAGATCTCTCAAGAGAGGAAAAACAATAAGTAAGTTCTTTCGTCATAAAGTAATCTTCAATGAAGGATGAAGTGGGATAACCACAAGGATGAAAGAGAAATAAAAGGATAGACGGAAGGAAAGCAAACTGTTCTCTGCCTTCGGTACGTGTCCTCTTAGTTATTGGCCAGTCGACATAAAACAGAGCGTCTATTTTTCATTTTGGAATCATGCGATGCGAAGCTAGTTTTTTCCATTGTAGACCAGTAAAAGTCGGAAACAAAAAACGAAAATCAAAAGGAATAAAAAAAAGGAAGATGCTAACACAGAAAAGACGTCAAGCCAGAAAGAATAAGTCGTGAAAGTGGAAAACGAAAGTTTAGTTGTGATTGCGGACACTTAATTCCCAGAGAATAGAGAAAAATGTAAAAGAGACAAAAAAAAACTCAAGTAATGATGAAGACGTTTTTTGCTGGCGTGGCCACAAGTCTGAAGTAGTCACTAAAACTCTGAATTCACTAACATAATATACGTACGTACTACGATTTTTTTTCATTATATGACCATCATAGAAAATGATTGCGAAATGAACAGAACGAGTTTTAACTTTGCTATATTTAAAGGCTTCTATGTTATAACTTCCTTCAAGGAAGCTATAGAACCACCGGATTCCGAAATCCGTACGGGGAGGAACGACAACGGAAATAATTTTGAAAATTAGGTAGGAGAAAGGAATAGGTAGAATCTGTGTTATTTTATTTTTTCAAATATGTACTAACTCCGGACAGGCTGTTAAATTCAATCAAGCAAACAAAACTACCTACGTCATATTCACGTTATTGCTATTCATGGTCGTAGGAAGTAGAGAGGATTATTATCGTCTTATTTTCTTTTCTACATCACTACAAATAAAAGAAAATCTTGTATGAATTGGATTTCTTGTGCGTGCACAAAATTCTTTTCCCACGACAAGAATTCATTTCTACTTACATTGGTTACATACAAGACTGCTAAAGATTCGATTTTAATTTGTTTTGTGATCCACATCTCAAGTCTTATTTGCAAGAATACAATATATATTGAAAAGGTTATGTTCATTCGTTCGATACGATTATTTTGTTCGTACTGATAGTGAATATATTTTGTATCAGCAAAGCAAAAATCTAACGAATGCTGACCACGAATCTCTCGCAAATCCTTACTCATCAACTGGCCATCCGCATTTTATCGTGGGTTTGTTTAGTTTGGCAATAATTACATACCTAGACATCCTTTGTTGTTAGTTAGTATGCAGTGACCAACGGACTCACACTCACACAAAAACCAAATAACGTCTCTTCATGTTACTTTCTTGCTCAACGCATTTGTGCTGAGAGAGATACTCTAGTTTCACGAAAGCGCATAAAAAGCAAGAATTCGACGGTTTTCACACACACGAATGACTTTGTGAGCAAATATAAAATGATTTCAGCTGGATAATTTTCTTTCCTGAGCACAAGACTCTGAATATGCTCGCCAAAGTGCTACTTAATTGAGTGGAACTGGTTGGAATGAAGTTTGAAATGTTGCAAATAAATGTTGACTACGAGAAAACTACTCTTATCAAATGGTATATCCAAACCTAAATGAAAAAATGTTAACAGACCAAAGACACTTTAGAAAACATTTTTAGCGCTTCAGATATCAGACAATAAGTACTAGCTCATTTTGAGACTTTTTTTTCCAAAACATGTATCAAGCATTTTAAATAGTGTAGCAAACAACTGCCGCTATTCATAAATGCTAGTGAATTCCGTTTAGAATTAGAAATTGAGGAGTCCATTGATGGGACGTTTCATTTCATCTGCTCACTAAAATCGGCAGGTACCAGTCTGGATTGTGCCTGAAACGAAAGTTGAATGGGATAACCAAAATAATAGAAGCCACACAGCAGGAACTCCAACCCTCACGCCTTTAATCAAGTAGACACAAGTGAAAGTTTGACTTCTGAACAAAGCACATGCTTGCTTTCCACATGTTTCAAAAAAAACTTTAGATGAGCAGTAATATTCAATGCACACATTCCACTTTTTTTGAAAGTCTCATTCTAATTAAGGTTCCATTCCTTCATTCAACTGCCTATACTGCTTTTACCCATTCATTTTGATTTTTTAAATAAAAGCCAAAGGTACCAGGACAGCAAATATTTTGAATTCTTTGAAAAAAAGTTTGAATATTTGAACAATTCAACATTTTGAAAGAATTTCGTTCGTAGTGAAAGTGTGAAGAATGCATCAACTAATATGTAATGAGGGTAAACAAGTTTTTTTATAAATTAATACGAAGAAAAAATACTTGATTCGTTCCTTTCACCTTTTCTCAATTTCCCATTTAAAATTTGACAGCTGTGGTGGGTCTATTCGTATTGAAGTTCAGGGTTCAACGTTAAGAATCAGCATTTGAAATGTGGCATACCTCACCTTTCAGGCGTTTCTTGTTAAAATGTGGTTACAAAAAAAGAATCCATATTTTTACGTGAAAAGAAAAGTACTTGAAAAGCACCTACTACTTCACCCTTTTTAGGTTAGGTTTTGCGAATGATGCCTGCTGACTTGTAGCTGATGGGATTTCCTTTTGATGAGTTGGCTACAGCACATAAATTCTCACCCTGCTGATGACGCAGCTTCGGGGAAACATGGTAAATGTGATGAAGTAGCTTGTTTTAGACTGAGCCCGACCGCCGGAAGAGTGGTGAAGTTTCAAACACAGGATGGAAAAGCAAATGAAATGAACAAATTCTTTTCGACCACAGCACTCCACTTAAGCACCATGTCCTCGCAAAGAAAATAAATGCAAACAGCACGAGCGTAATATTTTATGGAATTTCCATGCAAAAAAATACAACTATTTTTGTCTTCTTTATTTGCTCAAAGTAATAATGTAAAATGGAAAGAACAACATCAAACGCTTAACGTATGTCTGTAAGGGACATACTAACTATCAATGAACTGGAACGAATTTATCTTTCATCAGCATATGCCTTTTTTGTCAATTTAGTACCATACGCGACTTATTTTTTGCACATTTATTTTGCTCAAGATGTAGGTGTAGGTGAACTCGAAACGTAGAAAGTACAAAAGCAAATTAGAAAAAAATATTTTTATTACTTATTTTTTGATAACGAGCAAAGGGAGGGAAAGACATGGGCTGTCTTTATGTATGAAGGATACACACTAGCAACTACTAGCAAGGTTGGACTTGTTACTCGCTGCCTATATTCACATATTTCAACATGGAAGTAAGACGAAGAATGGAAGGAGGAAATTGATAGCTGCCATCAACAGGGAAACCGGGATCCGTCATTTTACTTTATACTTATCTAAGCCATAAAATTGCTTCTAATTTAAGAATCATATGACGTATAAGATACCGGTTCTTTCAAGCGTATGGGAAAAGGAAATCTTTAACTTGACCTCTGCCCTTAACAAAAGCTACGTTGTAATCTAGGGATTCATAAAATTACAAGTTGATAGGAAAGAAACGTTGCTGCATTTCAAGCGACTGGATATGTAGTAGTATTATTCAAACTATGGGTTAAATAAAGGGATAGTTGTTACCTCATTTACTGCGGTTTAAATTTTTACATTTACATACATAATGACAAGTGAAAATTCCTAGTTAGTTAGTAGTGATTTTATGTAATAACGGTAATAATAACCATCATTCATTGAGTGGTCTGAATGTTATTCATGCTACAAGACCAAACAAAGAGAAAACATAAGTTAAAATTTACGCGCTAGAATGATGCTACACAGGTTAAGACTGGGACAACCGTAGTTCCTTTGAGAATAGCTGTATTCAGTCAGAAGGAGAACAGAAAAGTCCCCAGAGAGATACTCTCTCGGAAGCAATTACAATTTTTTGAGACGGAGGGAGAGCATGCTTGCCCCATTAGACAGTAGCACCCCTCTATTCCCTCATTGTACCTAAAATCACATAATGGGTTTCCGGAGCACCACTCGCCTTCAGCTAGTTTTTCTCTACTCTTTGTTCGCTCAAACGATGGTAAAGGGTAAATACTAGTAAAGATTTCATTGAAATCGAAAGAGGTTTCTCTATGAACTGACGAAATAATATTATGTTTAGAAAAAAGTCTTGGGTGTATCAACCTTAATAAATATATGTGATAATTTGTAATCGATCGTTTGTAATAAGCTACGTCGTCCATATAATGAGCTTTAAATGAGCTTGTTTTCTTTTTGATTTTATGTAAATTGAATAACAATGTCCACGTTGGAGCTCAATTCACATTCAATTCAGGCCTTACCATTTGAAGGCGTTTGTTGCCATATTCGAGAGGGTTATGTAGTGAATCAATCGCACATAAATCGGGGTGATTACAAATGTTTTGTCTTAAGTTATGTCAAACTGTCAAATGGATCTTTAAAATGCGTTTGGCTCACCTCAGTGAAGAAAGTGTTTTAAATGATATAAGGATACACTGGATTTGGAAATGTGAGTGTAAGTGCTTTCATGAAGTCGTTTTGTGCTTAGTTTTGTAGTATTGTATTATGGATATACGAAACTTTGTTCGTCAAAATATGCTGGCAAAAGGAAAGTCAGTTTATGTACAGGAAGCCATGATGATGACTTTAGTACATCAAATAGCGCGGAATGGAAACGAAGAGAAAGTAGATATTTCTCTAGATAGACTAGATATGATTAATGTTTCATGTGCACTCCAGAACATTATCCATTCCACATAGACGTTCAAACTTTGGTCTAGTTAAATAAATGGAACGGATGTTGGAGCAAACAAAGTTGGTGTAAATGTATATTAAATGAAGTTTGAAAACCTAAATTGCTATTTTTGTGGGTCTTGACTATTTATACCGACGTTTATATCTTCCATTTATTCCCATTTCAGCATCTCATTTTCTTGATCCCAAGAAGTCCGATAAACTGCGCATAAGTTTTTAAAGATGATCTTTGGGATGGTCCAAGTCGCTCTAAAAACTCATTGCTTTTTCATTTCGTATGAAATTTTGAAGAGCATTTCAGGACAACTGACGTTAACCTCGGTCTCACTTTGATTATGAGTATTTTTAGCCCTAGACTGCGAAGGAGAACGAACCGCGAAAAGTTTAATAAAGAAATACAAGGAGTAATTTAAACGCAAAACTTTGTGACGTGAACATTTCAAGTGCAAGAGCGTACCAAACTATTATAATCACAACAGGCGGCGCGTTCCCCTTATTTCCACCAAATCACCATTATAATACGAACATTTGAACATTTCATTTAAAATATGCTTCATATGTTATCCCCAAGCCATCTGAATATTCCAAAATTATACAGCCCTGAAGCGGACGCATGACAGCTACCTAAATGAAATTTGGTCTCACA
>JAHZMX010000980.1:0-10092 GCA_027743895.1 Seira musarum | reverse complement strand
ATATTTTTATTTTTCATTTTATTATTTTATACATATTCTTTGTCAAAGGACATTCTTTTTTTGGCTTGTCATAAAAAATGGAAAAAGTTTTCCTTCTGCTTATTCCAAGGGAATGGAAATGATCACAAATGGTCATGGCAATGGTGATGACGATGGGGCAATGGCAATGGCAATTGTCATTGTCACAAATAATATATTTCATATAAGAAAAATTTCTTGTGCTACCAATACTAATAATATATACCACATTTACATAGACATCCTGTGCAATAAAAATCATTTTTACAGAGACAGAAGCAGAGAATAAGGGCAACGGCATTTTTTTTCTAGGGCAGTGGCAGTGGCATGGCAATGCGATGCAAAGACATTTCGACTCGTGTGGGGAGAAAAGCAGCGAATTTGACTAGCAATAGTAATAGTTTTTCGAAATAAACGATTCCTACATGGTCGTTTAGATCGTGGACACACTGACTCATTCCAAATCAGAAAAGATATACGGGCGCAGTTAAGGAACAATCAGTGAGTCGTGACGTTGACGTCATTCAAATTTACAGGAGGATAATATCTACTGTCTTATGCTTTGCGTGAGAAGAAAGAATGGTTCTAGAGAAAAAGAACTGTAGTGCTTTTTTTGCAGGATTGCATTTACTATGCAATTCCTTTTCATAAAAATGATCACACTTCTACCAACCAACACCAACATCACTAGTCAAGTAAGTCAGTGATAAATGGTGAAAAAAAGAGGAAGTGGAGAAGACGACTACGACTTTTTTTATATGAGAACAGTTCCAAATTCAATGCATGAATTTTATTGCACTAAAAATTGTACTTGGGATAGATAGAAGTAGAAGACTTAAATAAGTATGAAAACTTGCTACAAGATGATTATGGATGCATCGTTTATGGCAACATTTATATTATCGTCGGCAGTGTTTTTCTACCTATCGTATCCATGTTTCCTCTCACACACACGCCCACTCATCTTAACTCATTTATCATTATTCTTCCCTTAATATAATATTCACGCTTTAAGTGTAAGAAAAAAGAAGTGGATGGTATGCATGGTTGCGAAAAAATAATGAAATATTTTCCTGTCCCGTCCGGGCCTGGTGGCAAACAGTAAGAGTAGATATGACACAATATTTAGTCTACATTTTTTTTTCTTGCTTACTGGCTTGACTTGGTTTTGGGTACCACTGCTTTTTGAACGTGACTGTAGGGACTACCTGCATATCTCAAACAATTAAATCACTGACAATATTTACAAAGTCATGGAAAAAGGAGATAAGAATTGCTTAAGATCTCTGCCACTCAAATATTGACTTGGATGTACTTACATCTTCGTAGTCAAATATATTGGCAAAGAAAATTAGGTATAATGTGTATTTTGGCTTAAACAACAAACATTATTCAAATTTTTTAAAGAAAATTTGAAAATCATTCGTTCAAAATTATAGATTCATTCCTTCTTTCCTTAAATGCTCAGGGCATACATAATTTGTTTTTGGTCAATGAACTTTACTTGAAGTCTTTCAAAAAATGACCCTTCAAGACATCGTGTAGAACGCAATTATCTTCTTCCTTCAACCTTTGATTTCTTGAACCAATTGTAGGCATTTTCTTATAAAAATCACGATAAATAAAGTCAGAAGGGTCACGTTTTCATGATTATAATCGCTGTCCGTAAGTAACTTCCACTGTAGATTTTTTGCCATTTTCAAACAAACTAAATTCGACTTTTATATGATGTCAAAATGTTGCCTAATCCTGATCACTTTCATTGACACGTGACGTTTTAATACTTCTTATCTTTGAATCTATAACTGTCACAGAAGAGGTTCTAAACTTGAAATATGGACACACATTTTCCTATCAAAATTAAAAACGAATAAAGGAAACAGTGACTTTTACATTGCAATTCTCTAAATTCTACAAAAAAAATCGTATTAAAAGGAGGTGAAAGCAAAACAGACTGTTCACGAAATAGAAAGTATTTATGAAACACGCGGTATCTTCTCAAACATGATAAAAAAATAGGAAGTTTGTCTTTTCCTTGTAAAGCTGAGTTTATTCCCAAGGACAATTTTTTACACTCAAGCAGGAAATTTACATAAGAAATACCTATTCTTTCTGAGATAAAAAAATTTCTAGAATCCTTTTTCTAGGTGAAATATGATTAATAGAAATGAACATCAAGCATAAAAAAGAAGAAGCTCAAAACCCATTTATCCGTTTTGATGTGCATAATTGAATCATTCATGTGAATAATTTTGTTTCACAAAAAACTCAAACAAAAAAAAGTGTGATGCGATGTGATAGGATATCGAAAAAGTGAAGATGAGTTTATTATCAAGCACCTTCTCTCCGAATTGCAAATTAAGTAAAGTTTGGTTTGACCTACTAATAGTTTTGTTCCCCTGGGATAAGTAGATCTACTTAAATTCGTGTGAATTTCCTCCTCTTCCAATTCCATTTAAACTTCATGTAAAATAGAGTATGTGTGTTGCCCTTAAGGTAATTTGTTATTCGTGTCAGGGAGCAGCAAACAGAAAGTAGGTATGTGTGTTATATTATAACTTTCACTATTTTCTAATATTATGCATCTCGACTCGACTCGACTCTGATGTTAAATAGTTTTTTTTGTTCTCTCTCTTTCTATGTGACGCGTTTTTATCCCATATTTCATTTAATGCATTTGTTCAAGGAGTTGTCGGTGAAACAATATTCGTGAATAATGCATCAAACTTAAACAACTACACTTGTACTTTTTTTAGTAGTAGTGGTAACAGCAGGAATACAAAAGTTTAATCAACGCATACAACTTTTCTCACGCCAAATATGAAAGGATCAAAATGATTCAGAACTTCATTCAAATTTTTTTTTTCTTCTCGAATTTTTTTCGAATGCCAAGTGATTTGCATATAGAATATACGGGAATCTATTTAGCGCTTTAGTCAGACGTGCTACATCATATCATATCGTATCGTATTGTTGTAATAGGAATCCCNTTAATGCATTTGTTCAAGGAGTTGTCGGTGAAACAATATTCGTGAATAATGCATCAAACTTAAACAACTACACTTGTACTTTTTTTAGTAGAAGTAGAAGTAGTAGTGGTAACAGCAGGAACACAAAAGTTTAATCAACGCATACAACTTTGCTCACGCCAAATATGAAAGGATCAAAATGATTCAGAACTTCATTCAATTTTTTTTTCTTCTCGAATTTTTTTCGAATGCCAAGTGATTTGCATATAGAATATTATACGGGAATCTATTTAGCGCTTTAGTCAGACGTGCTACATCATATCATATCGTATCGTATTGTTGTAATAGGAATCCCGCCAAAAAAACACGGGTTTTTTTTCTCCTCTTTTTTTAAGCTTTTTTCATCATCCCCTTGTTTTTCACGCCTGCATAGTCTCTCTCGAAAAAAACTTTTTCTTGAAATGCGTTGCTCACTTTCGGTGTTTAGAATAATATAGTTTTGTTTTGCGAGTGTGCCACTACATATTACATATCACTTCTCTACTTACTCACAATCGCAATCAGTTATGCCATGCTACTTAAGTTGTTTGAATAAAAATATTCAACCACCAATTTCTGAATGACAATGAAGAAAAAAAAATAAAATAGAAACTAGTGCAGTTAAAACAGCAATAAGGACGTAGCTGAGTAAAGGGTTAAATACCGTATTTTTCATACTGTTATCAAGTCTTGTTGATACTGTTGTCCATCATGCCCCATAAACTGTCTTAAGATGCATACTTCATATGGATATCACAACAGAATACATAAAAATTTGTTTTAATCACCAATTGCCGTTTAAAAGCTATAATATTTCAAAATTTCAATGTAACAATTTTATTTAGTTTTTCAAGGGCTATAGAATGAGCTATCACAAGCCATATGTTACATTGGAAAAAAATTTCAACCGTTGACCCTGCCGTTATTAGTTGACCTAAAATTCTGAAAAACAATAGGTGTCGTCCTCAGTAGGCAAGGAACCTTTGTTCCAAATTTGAGGTGAATCGGTGACCTCGTTCGACAGTTATCGATCGGACGGACGGACAGACTGTCACGTGAATCTCAATACTCGCGTAGCTAAGCTCAGCTACGTAATAATCAACATTGGGCAATTTAATGTGATGATGTAGTGACGTGAGCTCCCCTTCTTCCACTTCAATTGAAGGAGTAAAATTTCGACAGGACATAAACAATTGGGATATTTAAGACTTGACTAACACTGGTTGACAGACAACCAAACAGATAGAATATGAGCGTATGGGTTTACCATGACCTTAAAAAATTCCATGCGTGTTCCTGTTCCCATTTTGTTGAATTGTAGAAAAACATGGTTTATGTAACATAACAATAGAAAAAAAATATAGCATTCAGGAGAAAATTTTCGTACTTTGTTGTTTTGTACAAGAGGAAAAAAAACAAAATACTAGGTCTTTGTGTATTTTATAATTTATTGTTTCCGTTGTAGAAAAGCAGAATAAATGGATTTTTGGTTGAAATATAGTGGCTGAAGAAATTAGATCCTTCACTTTTTAGCCCATTCGTAGCGAGTGATTACTTTTTCTCGTATTTCAAGCGCAAAGTTTTTTATATGTCTCAAGTCCCAAGAAGGAAGCGCGTCATACGAGGATACTTACTTATGGTTGGATAAGACAAAAGGCTGTTGTGATTGTGATTATATCAAGAGATAAATACAGGAAATACTACAAATCTTGTTATTTCTTGTTTATGGTCGCTTCATATTACGGTAGATCATGGATTACTAGATTAGTCATTGCATCTGCATTTTAAACTCGGAAATTACAGACTTCAATTTTGCGGAGGTTTTCTTTTCAGCTAAGCTCTCTTTTATAACGGCACCCATGTCAATCTAGAATATTTTGATTGGAACACAGCAGAAAGCAATACAATTTTGAGCCTATTTGTGCGTGCGGACAAATCCGTTAATACGGGTAAGGAATGCCATAATATCCAGTTTAGACTGTATACAATACGCAATACTACAAAAAAAGTTTAAGTATGTAGCTACATAGTTTGCTTGCGTTTGTAGAAAACAAGATGATGAAGAACGCATATATTACTCATTAAAATGACAAACTTTTTTTTATTAGTTCCGATCTTTCCTACTACTACATTCCACTTTCTTCCTTGTAACTTGTAACATTCTTGTTGTTACTGTTACAAAGAATTCCAGGGAAGTTAATTTCTAAACTACTTACTTTTCCTAAGAGAATTTTTTTCGCTTCACAGTTTTCCAAAGAAAATTACTTCATTAGTGGAATGAAATGTCAAAGAGATTAGTGTTGTGTAGTGCAGTGTAGTACGATCATCGTAATTTTTTTCTTGATTGCGTTTAAGCTTCAATTATTTTTTATACAAACTTGATTAAATGTTTAGACTCAAGATGAGTTTAATTTATATGGTTATGAACTATGGTAATGCAGAACAACCCTCGGATTAAGTTTAGTTTTTTTTTTTAATTTGGAGATGAGTCGTAAAAGCGGTTTGCTTCCGAAGTGTAGGTTCACTAACGTGAGTTTTAGGTACTTTTCCAATAATGGATTCTTCTCCGCAGTTCTGATCTCGTCAAATAGGGATTTAAAAGCTAGGTGGATAATTGTGTCAAAAATTAAGCTTTCCTTTTCACAAATTGGAAAATTACTGAGAAATTCGGTGTCGCATTATTCAATGTAAGAACTTTCTCTGACCAACATCTCCTCACACCACACCACAACAAAAATAAAGTCGTAAATTTCTTTTATGCTTAACTCTATTTCTGGGAAGGAACAACCAGTGTTGGCACGGCCGCTGTATTCATATCAGTGCTTGATTGCTTTTTTTGCTTTAAAGCAGCTTTTTTGCTTATCAAATTTCACTGCTTTTTTGCTATATTGCTGGATTGCTACCTATCTGTACTTGGATAATTGTGTCAAAAATTAAGCTTTCCTTTTCACAAATTGGAAAATTACTGAGAAATTCGGTGTCGCATTATTCAATGCAAGAACTTTCTCTGACCAACATCTCCTCACACCACAACAAAAATAAAGTCATAAATTTCTTTTATGCTTAAAAAGCAAGCCTGATTTAAGTCAAGCGTTGGAAAGATTTTTATTGACATTTTAAAGCCTGGAAAGAAAAAAAAGGAAAATCTGTTTTTCTCCTTTAAACCTTATTTGTATGTTGTAACCTTGACGTCTTCACGTTTACTTTACTACGCCTCTAGTCTCGTATACAGAGTTTATCACGTGCCGATTAAGATTAAATACTGTGGAATATGCCTAAGGCATTCTACATATTCCAGTAGCTTCGATTCCATTCCATTGTATTTGTATTTGTTTTTCTTTCCACAATTCGCAAAATAAAGTAACGTTAAAAAAGAAACGAACATCGTCCTACGCAAGGAATTTTAATGTAACTTTTTTTTAAAGCAAGTGGCAGATGGAAGTCATTGGTTTTTAAGGACTTTTCCAATGCTTTTCCTTATTTCTCAACTGTCTACCCGAAAGTACCCCTCTTTAACTTTTGGCTTCCAGTTAGCAATACAATAGTTATAGTTACACAAGGTCCTGTTGGTTGTTATGGTTGCTGCATTATATTTAAAGAAGAAAGTGGATGAAGGAAACGAAATCATATTATGTTGATCTCACAAAAGTAGTTTTTGGAGGAAGGAAAAAAAAGACGTGAGCGGTGAGACCTTGTCTAGTTGGGTCGAGTCTTGTTGTTTCTTTAAGTTAGTAGTCTTCAGTGGTTTGGTTTCCCTCTAAAATTCATAGAATCAGAATCGCAGACGATGGAAATAATAAATAAAGAAAGATAGAGGAAGGAATACAGGAAACGAAATAAAAGTATGTACTTTCAAGGAATAAAGAGGGTCTCTTCTGTTTACCAAAGGATATGATTTTGTTTCTCTATGTTTGGTTTACATACGTCCTCGGATTGGAATCAACGCTCAAATGGTTTGCTTTAGTCTGGTTTGGATAGTATAAATCTGCTTGCAAAAAAAAAAAAAAAATGGCGAGGGAATAGTTACAAAGTATATTGTACACGACTCTACTTGTTTCCTCAGAGCCCTCATCTCGTCTTACTTACCCCTCCGTCTATTTTGATTATCTTCATTTAATTTTGTTTGTTCTCCGACCAGTGGGAGTAAAGTAAATGTTTTAGGAATTCCATACATTTTTTCAAAACAGGTTGGCGGAGCAAAAAAAAAAACTTGTGTATAGAACACCCGCTTTTGTGTAACTAGATTTATGTTCCGACGTTCAAAAATTGAAAAAAATGGCTTGGAGCAACTATTTTTTTCTTGGGCTCGACTTCATCCTTCGTTTTGGGCTGACCCAAGGTCACAAAAATTAGCTAATTACGTTTACTTTTCTTTCTGGTTAGTTATCCACAAATCTACTTTAAAAGCTTTTGTGAACCTGAACCCCTGTGGCGTATCTTTAAAAAAAACTGTCGCTCCCGTTCTGTTTTGCAATTTTACTTTGCTTCCACATTATAATTTTAAAGTGTATCATACCTTCATTAAAAGGTTAAAAACATATTCGTGAGTAAATGGATACAATAAAAATTATTAAGTAAATAGTAACTCGGTACGGTATATCATTTTTGCTGCATTCTGTTCTCCGCGTTTTTATTCCTTCAATCAGGAAAAGACATTTGTTGCAATAAAAAAACTGCTAATATCCTGAATTCTCTGAGAAAAGAAGAAATAGTTTTCCCAAGATTGAAAGAAAGTTAAAAGGTCCTGGATAGCCCCATGTTTTCCTGTCATATTTAAGGCCGATCTAAAAACTTTTTATTCCCCTTCCGCTTCAAGAAAAGGGTAGTATAAATG
Source organism: Seira musarum (assembly GCA_027743895.1). Classification (NCBI taxonomy): domain Eukaryota; kingdom Metazoa; phylum Arthropoda; class Collembola; order Entomobryomorpha; family Entomobryidae; genus Seira; species Seira musarum. Next base: position 2,232 of record JAHZMX010000980.1, on the reverse strand, counting down.
TCATTGTTTCTCACGATCAGTCAGGAAAGGTTCGACCCGAGCTACTATTTTCCAACAAATGACATGTAAAGTTCATTCACAGATAACCTATTTTCCTTCTTCCATTCTGAATTGATTTACATCAGACATCAAGTAATGTTCAATGACTTCACATGTTTCCTCCTCAATATTTTGGGAGCACATAAAATGAAACTGTTTTTACAGCGCAAATGAGAAATTGTTATAGTTATAAAGAAACTGAAATGCACATTCATTGTAAAAATTAATGGTAGTACAACAGCACCAGTACATGAAATTGTGCTGCACAAAATTTTTTTGTCACTCAAATTGTTCGGTCCGACATGTGTTTTTATTTAAGAAAAGGAAGCCCTTTTAAAGGTATTTGGTAAGGCTAGAACGATTCAAATAAAACGATCCCAAAAAAAATCTTGACATAAACAAGGGGGAATGGGGTTTCTAACGTTCAATGACTTCCAATGTGAAGGGGCATGGAAATTCTTGAAAGCATTGCACTCACTTAGGGTCTACGGAGAAAATGCTGTCAGTTTCACTACAGCGCAGATTTTTCTGTTTACTTTCATCTCATCATGGTACGTCGATGATTTAATGAATTTTTTATAAAAATTTTGATTGCCTTCAAGAGGAGGAATCCCTAGACTGCTTTCACTTTTTACCAAAGTCGATGGAAGAAAATAAATAAATAAATTACAACTACGAACATTGTTACTGTGTTTGAACGCAGTTGGAATTTATATCAAGTTTTTTTTACTCTGCAGTGAATTGAAGCTAAACTACAGATACAGATACTATAGCTACAGTTGCAATTATCTAATTACAATTACCTATACCGTGATGTCATCAAAGTGTGGATAAAAAAAATTGTGCGTCTCTGGAAAAGAAAAATAATGAAATTAGTGGACAACCCAATGACACCTATATTACGCTACATTACACACCTACGCCCGGAGCAATGTGAATGTAAGTGTTATTGATAGGCACTTTGTAAAAAAAGTTTTGCTCATGTTTCGGTCACAAAATATAACGGTAGTGGAATGGAAGTGTAACTGCGGGCAATACAATTACATTACAATGATACTATTCAAGTACTTTGGAGTAGTCCAGGACTCATTCACAATCACAAACTTTTATTGCTTGAATTGCTGGAACAATTGATGGTGAAACGAATCCGTCCGTCTGCCGTCTGTCCTCATGAAAGACGTTTTTTTTTTCTCAATTTTATCGTAGCTTGAAATAATTATGGGGACAAAATCTGCCAAGATTCAGCTACGTTTGTAACGTTTTTTGTTCAGTAGAACGTATGTAGTTCTTAATGAAGCTGGGAAGTAGGGACAGTTCACATTTACACGAATGAACAAAATGCTTATAATGGTGGCGGCAGCGGTTTCAGGAGTAATAGTAAAGTGGAAGTGTGTAATAGAATGCGACAACATTGCGATTCCACAGGGAAATACTCCATTCATTTCATTCACTTGATCTAATCCAGTGGAATACAAGGGAATTCTTACATTAAGTATTTTTCTACTAATGAAAGTGATACAACGCGTGCTGAGTCTATTGGTATGTCAGGCACGGTTTCAATGGGAAATACTACTACTACAATACTGTATAAGAGAATATCCTGAAAATGAAACTGGGGTAATGTGAATCAATATCTAATGGATTAGCAGGATTCCATATAGCAACAATTTTTTTTCATATTATAACCGCACATTTGAAGTTTGGTGATGGATTTCCTGGTAATAATTTTAAGTGAGGTCCATTGTCATCTTTCCATTTATTGCATCTACCTACTTATGTCATGTCATAAACATATTTTGAATATCAAAAGCCGTCTTGAACATTAGGGACATTTTTGTGGGAAAAAGTATTTTCCGTTGGGAACCAAAGGGACAACTTTTCAACTTTGAAGTGTCAATGTAACTAAGTAGTTACTATGAAGGAAAATGTGACGTTTTTTAATGCCAAGTACTTTGCAAAAATGAGAATAGTAAAAATTAACAGAATTTGAGGATTTTGAACACAATTTTGATTGTGTTTTGGGCTAACGTTGTTTTAGTTTTGATACTTCATTGACTACTTTTTCCTACGCTTTTTGCTGTTTTTTGGCTCAGATTTCTAAGGAAGGAAGTAAATGCGTGTGGTGATTTGATTCGATCCAACTTCCAATGTGATGAGAAGTGAGAAGCCGCAAGCAGGCAAGTCCACGACGAT
>JAHZMX010000979.1:49413-64327 GCA_027743895.1 Seira musarum | reverse complement strand
ACACAGAAATATTTATTTATTATTTACATCATTATACAATCAATACAATTATGTGATGCGTAATTAATGATTAATTAACATTACCCATTTTATTTATGCACTTCACACTCTTGGATATTTACAAAGGTTAAGTTTTAGGAAAAATATTTACACGGCTGATAGCGCACCAACATCGATAGTGAATTAGCGTCATAAATATAATTTGTTAATCTAGTCTACACATTTTACAGGAAATACATCCATTATTTACCTATTGTATATATGAGTACAAGAGGCTTAAATGGCTAAGCTATAAACCAAGTGAATCTGGTTATCTAAAATTACAGTCAAAGATTCTTAAAATCTAGATTGCGAGAGATTATGATCGGTCAAAATCTGACCAAACTCCTTTAGCCCCAAACGTACTTTAGGTTACTGGATATGACAATGCATTGATTTTATATCGATTTATACCAAATTAGAGGATTAATATTGATCGCATATTTACAGATAAAAAATCAGTGAGTTTGTTTATACTAAGATAGGTACCTGGATGATTTCACCAGTCACCATAATTTACTAGCACGTGCATCAAATCGTAAGAATATGTTGGATGAATAGTATTGAATAAAATATCATGTTTTGTACAATTACGTATTCACAAATTCTTATATAGGATTACATATACCGTATACGTAGAGTTAAAATTGAGAGTATATAAAGATCGAGCTAATTTTTATGTACATCTTAACATTTTTATTATGAATTTGAATGCGGAAAAGAAATTTCCATGAATGTATACTCAAGATTTGTATTCTAAAAGCACTTGATCCTAAAAAATAGTAAGAAAATATCTTTAAATTTGACGAGTGCAGTAATAATGTAGCCTCCTTTTTACAATAGAAATTACAAATGTTTTTTTTTCTGCAGCAGAGTTCCAACAAAACGAATAAATTTTTATGCATTGTAAAGCATGCCCCGATTCACTAATTTGCATGACAGAGTGTGTTTAAGTTATAGGTGGTGATGGTGGTGGCATAAAATTTTTGAATAATAAAGGAATGAGTGCATGAACGAGCACACATTGCGGTACATTGAGAAAGTCTCACGTAAACTAAATTGGATTAGCTTTTCAATTTTCATAACAAAATCACGTACATTTGTCGTGACCTGAACCTTTGGAATATTGAATAATATTAATATGTCGTGATGCATTCAAAAAGGATTTTCTGACAAGATCTCTCCTTGTCACAAAGAACAGAGAACACATCCTCTCTTCTCCTCCCCTCCCTTTCCCCTACTTTTGCTCAAGCAATCCAATTTGGGAGAAAGCAGGGAAAGTTCTCTGCTTTACATTATGATTATTATGCAGATAAGAAATGATAATGGGGAGTCAAGTATATCACAACATATTTCATCCTTCCACTACTACTGCCATGATCATATCAACGTCGCAGCATGAGATTTTCCAGATATTTTTGGGAAATATGCTTTCACTTCACCTTCACATCAATTCAGATTCAAGGGAACGTGCATCCTAAGTTTACATCCGAAATCAAATAGTGAATCAAGTGATATTTAAAAGAAACAGGTCGAATGATAAATGTTGATCATCTCACCTAGTCAGAGTGAGAGAGAGTGCACCTCTTCTCTACTCTGCATGTGTCATTTATCATCAATACTCCGGAAGAGACTTTGTCACGGCAAAAAAAAATGAACGAATAACCTGAAATGAATGAAGAAAGTTTTTTCCAATACAAAGGGAACTGAATGAAAGTTTTCAACAACTTCACACCCTCTTGATCAATAAATTTTGATTTCCTAACTCATCAAATGGTTTTCATTCAACTGATTAGATTTACATGCTTTTCTGACAGTTTTACTGCGAAAAGTCCTCACGATGAATGAATACATTGGGAAGAAAATGTGAAGTAAAATATTCCAAAAGTTTTATGAAAACAAGATAGCATTCATTCAGTCTTTCATCATCATAATTATAACAACGAAGTCAAAATAAGCAGGCATAAGCCATCGGGGACATTTACGCTGTTTTTAAAACTGACTAGAATTAGGAAAAATGTGGGAGGCAATTCACTTTCTTTTTCCTCGTGCAATTTGACTAGTGCATAAAATTGACAATATGATTATTTTACCTATAATTACGTTTAAAGTACTTACAACTTACATTACGCTATGAGTGATCGATTAAATGTTATGTACATACCTGAATTGGAGTAGAGTAGAATATACGTAAAGTCAGATTGAAAACTACCTTATTATTCGATAAGAAAAAATTGTCATTGAATGAAAAGTATACGGTTATTATGAACATCTTTTCTTCTGTGATTCTCATTTTGTAGCGTCTCCACATTCAATGTAACCTTTCAATTTTTGAGCGCATCATCAGGTTTTTCCTGGCTTCAGTATTAGAATCCAGGATTTTTTTCTTCAAAAATATCAATCTTCTGACTTGATTATCATATGAAACTAGTACAATGGAAGCAAAATGACTAGCAGTGAAGCTATTTCATATTTACAATCTACACTAGCACAACATTATGGTTAAAGAACAGCTCAATTTAGATTCGAAAATGTTTTACTTACACACTTTTGTACATATGTACGTATTTTTATGTCATGCGGATCAAAAGTAATTTTACATTTCTTCAGCTAGTTAAAATTTGACCTGATCTGACGAGCCTGATAATATTTTGTACATTTATGAATATTCAAAACTGCGTGGTTTAAAAAAATGCACAATTAAAGTTTATCCAAAAAGAACGGATGGATAAAATGTTAGGTACTTGAATATGTACAGGATTTTTTTCTTTTTATGAACAAATGGTGAGTCTGAAAATTATAAAGTGTTGATGTCGGATGAAGACAGAACGGCTATTTACAGAGAAAGGTATTTATTTTTTTTTGTAAAAAGTACAATAACTTTTAAAACGAGTATTTACCTCTGATAGAAAAGTCTTTCTTGATTTGTAAATATATGTATATGCTTAATATGCCTATGTGTATAAACTTCATTGCGTATTCGTATCAAGTGGGTATCATCATCATCATGTTACGTTTTTATGTGCATTGATTAACCTTTTCTTGAAAATACAATGAAAAGTGGCACACATTTTTTATTTACACCTCATCTTCGCTCTCCTTTTCAAGTCAAACGGTGCTCTCAATTTTATCATTCATAGCAGTCATTTCGGGAAGAAGCTCGGCCTCCTCTTCTAAAACAGGTATTTGAAACGGAGGGGGGATATCATATCCCATGAGGGACTGATTTGATGTGGAAGCCATATTTGGTGGATTTGGCAACGTTCCTCCAGCTGTCGATACTGCTTGGGTACCAGATGGGCCTCGGAACCCTGTGAGTCCACCCCTTGGACCGACCCCAACTATACTTGCGGAATTGGCAGGGTGCGAAGGGGGCAGTTGAGCTGGTGGGGGGATTATTTGTAGGCAGGGCAGTAGGTTGTCTTCTCCCCAACGTCCCTACACTTTGTGCATTACCTCCTGTAGGCCCTTGATAAGGGGGCCATTCCATCGAGCTACACTGACTATGATTATGAGCACTACTAGTTACACTATCGACTCGCATATGACTGGATCCGTTACTACCTACTGGAATTGCGGTGCCCCCTCCACCTGTAACTCCTCCAGCGGAACCGCCATGGTGCCTGGGAAGCGTTGAGCAGGCTGTGTAACCACCTGTCCCATAGTTTTCTGCTCCCTGTAATAAAAGAAGTAAAAAGGATAAATCAGATAAGCATTGCAAATTGGGTATATTACGGAGAAATCCTGACGGACACAAGGAAAAAAACAAATGTGAAAGAAGCCCCGTTCTCCTTCATATAATTCTGTGCCATTTTGTTGCTTTTAGAATGAAGCTGAAATTGCGCCCTAGAATTTTACGAGAAGTGAAATAAAAGGAAGAAAATCCACTTTTACCTCTTTCTCTCTCTCTCCACTCTTTTGTTTAATATTATATAAGCTGTTACGAGAAAAAGAGAAGCAACAACAGGTTGATGATGAAACTTGTGTATATGGTTTATACGATTTTGTAAACAAAAAAAAATCCTTTTTTCTCTCCCTTTCATCTCGAAATCCTTCACAGAAAATGCTACATTTATCCAGTTACCTAATATGGTTTTCCTGGCCTAGCTTCGAAAGAGAGAGAAAAAAACTGTAATAAGAAATGGGAATGGCTCACTATATTGCAAAAAGGCAAGGTTTATTACAAGGTTCATGCCTCTGGCAATGTATATAGTGATGTGGGTGATGTGATGTGATATTATGTTTAAGCACATTCTTTTTTTACCACTAGAGTGCCACCATGAAATTCAATAGAGCAAAAGTATTCGGTTTAAAAAAATAAGGAAATACATATAGATACATGTAAAAAAAGGAGCATCGTTTTCCCTCCATCTCTGTGCAATTTCTCATGAATATTTTATATTTTACGGTGGAATGAAAACGATAGGATGTCGCTTTTACCCTTTTATTTTTTTTTTCTCAGCAAAGAGATATAACGAGAATAAAGTAGGTAGTGAAAAAGCATTACAATTTTTCCCCATTCGTTTGAGTCTAGGAGAAAAAAAAAGATTCTTGATCCTTAATGCCATTTCTCCGCTCCTCCATCCGCAACCTATGTACCTAAAACATAACCCTCTCTCTCCTTTTTCGGTTCACTTAGGCCTTTTGACTCAGTTTTACGTTACGTCGACACATATTTGGCTCATGCTTTCTTGCTCTCTCCAGTAAAGAAAAAAAAATAGGAACGATTTCATGGGAATTTTTTCACTTCACTGCCAAACGTGCTAGGAAATAAACGGGTGAAGTGGGAGAGAGTATTCATGGCACTTCCACTTCGTTTTTTAAGTAATATTACATCATCCTATCATATCATATTAAGGGAGAGAAAGAGCACCTCCGAGTGTTTTCCCATGAATACTAAAGGGCATTTGCTCTCGCTCTGATCTTCATCCTCACTCTTCTTAACAGAAAGTGTGTATGAGTATGTGAACAGGGGAACACTCCTATGGCCCTGATCTGGTTTCGGTTAGCAAATAGGTTCTTGCATAAAAATGCATTTGTGATTTTTGATTTCTCACCGTAGAAGTAAAAGAAAGCGCTCGTGGCTTCTATCCTCTGTACATTTACTGCGACTGATCATGCCTTTGAGAGAGGTGGTGGTAGTAGAAGTGGTAGCAGTGGTACTGGTAGGTAACCAGTTTTGCAATGTCATAATATATATGGGTCTCATACCATTTGAATTTTTTTATTCTTTTGGAAATCTTCCCTCTGGTGACTTGCTAACGTCCCTTGAAAATATCATCATGACGACAATCATAGTTTCTTGTCATCTTTTTCGACTATCTAAGCTTTTAAAGTGACAGTGGCACTGAGCTCCTCTTTAGAAGAGGGAAAGTAGTCTCCAGTTTCAAAAAAATACTAAAAAGACTGTTTTCCTTGAAATTTCCATATAACGCAGAAGGTGCTGCTGTCGTGTATATATTATGTATGTAGTTCAAACACTCGCTTTCCTTTTTTTATTCCAATCATTCGAATTGAATGTTTCCACGAACGAAGGGATAATACAAGTACGAAGTATGTAGCGTAACCTAAAATAAAAAGCTAATAAAGGACATTGCTCTCTTCTTCAAGAAAGGGGTTAAACAAGCTTCTCCTCTTCAGAAGGATGAATAGAATAGAATAGCCCTTGGCAGCAATATAAATAATACTTTGAATGTAAAGGGACCTCTTTTCCTTCTCAAGATGGTTTCACTCATCCGACAGAATATAAAATAAACAGAGGATTTTCACAGCTTAAACGATCTATCGTTGGTATATGCAAATGGTAAATATAACCCTGTGCATTAAATGAAATATAGAGAAGAAAGCCACTTTACATGCAAAGGGTTTTAAATGACGTATAAAAGTTATGCCGATATTTCCAAATGATTTTTCATATGCCCTTGAGAAGCTTCGTTAAGATGAGACGAAATCTGAGGCAAGGAAGAGAAAAGGATCCTCACTGGGAACCTATAAGGAAGGAAATAAACTACCTACATCATGCTAGCTACAATCTCAATCTCTCCTTCTCAATTGAAAATTTCTTAATATCGCGGGGAGTACGAAACAAGACAGGAAAAAATGCCAGGAGCAGTGACTGACACGATACGAAATATATTATGTTCCACAAAAGATCAAAGCCCATTCCTTTACTCAGAAAAGCACTAACATCAGGACCAAAACCACCATACTGACATTTCAAAACATGTACCAAGAACAAAAAAAATTATTTACCCTTACCACCATAGTCTTATATTTAATTGAATTTGGTTTTACATCACACACGCATAATATTTCCTGGAATTATCATAAGCATAAATACTTATGACCTGTGGAGTAACACAACACTCCAATCTACACAATGGCATTCTTTCACTAGTTCACAGCACTCATCATGATTTTTCATCCAAAGGAAAACGAAAGTGGAAGCTGAAAATTATTATAGCGCGAGTATAATATTACAGGAAAATTAGAGTTTTAAGCAACTGGACTGGTAAGCTTTGTAAAGCCACTCAGCGTGTTTTTTTATTCCTGATAATAATACAATATGTTTGCGATACCATCATTTGAGTAGGAGTATGTACATACGTACAAGGGAAAATGAAATCAATTTTTTTCGCAATGATGCTTTGTAAGTGAGAAAAGGGGGAAACAAGTTCAGTCAGTCAGTCAAGTGAAGGAAGCCGACTTTTTTTTTTCAATAACAGCAATATTATCTAACAGTCGATTTCTACTTTTTTTTCGTTGCCAAACTGCCAATCTGACTTTAGTACATGATGTTTCAAACTTTTTTATGGGTTTTTAGTCCATGCATTTTATTTGTTCCATATAAGTATAAACGGACAGCTTTCTCCGGGACCAGTCATTCAAAATGCATTAGGCAGCAGTAAATCTGAATGCTTCATACTTCCATATTTTTACTGTCTAACTTCGACTTCCGTTCTGAGCCCTTTCAAAAGCTTGAAGGGGAAATAAGTGTGGAGAATGAGGAAAATAGATAAAAAAAACTTTGTTATTTTTACTCTCAAAATGTACCACCACCAACCAACACGAACGAGATGCTGGTGAAACTCTTGAAAAATGTGAGAGAAAAAAGGTACCTTAAAAAAACTAATACACCAAAAAAGTAATAGCAATCATAGTTTTTTATTGCCTCAATGCATGACCAAAGTTGGTGTAATGTGGAATGCAGTATTAAAAGGACTGACTCGACTCTCTAAACTTGGTCCAAAGAAAATACCTACTTACTTACGGCAAAAAAGTGAACATCTGAAAATGAAGATGAAAGCAAAAATAGTGAGTTCCCTGTACCAAAACATTATGATTTTTGTCTCTTGGTTCCATTACAATAATACCTACCATTTATAAGTGGACTAAATATCAACCCAAAAACTCACTGACTGACTTTTACTTACACGCGTCGTCTTTTCACTCGAGTCTGGTCTGAAAACTACCTAGTGCTTAGTGCGCATCCAAGCAAAAAAATACACTCAAAGTTATCATTACATTTACATTTCTAAGCATATTCTCTGAATTCTCTATTTTCTTCTTCTTTGCAAAAAAAATCAACATGAGATAGAGATGATAGGGGAGAGGAAGACTGTTTCCCAACTTTATCCCATCTTTTCTCTATTGTTGAAAGACTACATCGATTATGATTTCCATTTATGATGACTACCACTACCACTACCACTACTACCACTATCTTGTAAGATGACATGCTCAATATCACAGAAAGAGCTGGAGGACAGCAATATTAATAATGAAATGTATTGAAATTGTATCTGAAGAAAAAGTTTTCGCAAGAAAACTTTTTCACCATCTCATTTCCATTGCTCCAAATCCATGCATGTTAAGAAAAGGGAAGTTTTTCTTCTCTCTGGTACTGGTGGTTGGTAGGCAGTAGGCAAAGAAGGAGATGAGTTGAGTTCATAACAATAATAATAATATGATAAATGTAGAGAGGAGAAAAAAAAGAAAGAATGTATCTACCAGCCGACAACGAATCAAATGAAACTCGTGGAAAGCGTTTCAACACCATCTACTCCCAGAATACAAAAAAAATCGTGCACTTCAATAATCATAATAATACTTATGTGTGTGGCCTACAAAAAAAAAGAAGGAAAGATGAAAAACTGGGGAAAGTATCTAATAGGAAATATTCAGCATTATTATTGCTCCTCCACGGCAAACTTACATAGAAAGTAGAGTAGTGAAACAGCCTCTTTGTATTTTTTCATCTCTGGGATGTTCAATAATAATGGTTGAAGAAATAGTAGAAAATGGTTGTAGTCAGTCAATCGCTTTTACTACTACAACTACAACTGGCACTACTACTACAAATACTACTCCCGATCCGGGTACATTTTAGTGGATTGTAAAGAACACACATGGATGCATGTAAAGCAAGCAAGGGCAATAAGGACTTTGCTTATAGTCCTCCCGCACTTTTTTCTCGTTTATTGCACAAGAGGAAATACATTTAGCTATCAAAAGTGAAAAATGTGGGATTCCAAATAGCGACGGACGTTTTCCGCTCAATCTTATGCAGAAATTGGAAAGTTCCGAGTGCTCACATTAGAAAAATTGCTTTGCCTCTCTCTCTCTCTTCTCAATCTTTTCTCCCTTCAAATTCAGGTTTATGCTATGTCTAATGCTTCTGCTCCTAAAAGGGTAGTTTCACCTTCTCCAAAAAAACCAGCATCATTTCGTAACGTCACCTACATAAAACACACCGCCGAACAAAAAAAAACGTACATGCCTGCCTATCTAGGCACTTAAATATTTCTGGAGAGCGCACAGGCACAGACTGAGAGTTTGCATGGAGGCACGATAAAAGCAATGTGATGTGATGCCAGGAAGATATGCATATATTTCATCTTGAGAGGCTCACAGCAGTTCCTCTTTTAACCACTCCACTTGATCGTTCTTTCATACAGAGGAACATTAGTTTTTTGGAAGATTCTTTAACATGAGATAAGATAACTTTCAGTCTTTACAATCAGTTTTAACAACTGCATGATCAGATAAGATAGTATTCCTAAATTTCCTACGCAATACGAGATGGTAATGCACTTATTATGAAAGCATCAACAATCCATCTGTTTTCTTATCTTTGTTTAACTCTACGGGCTTGATGTCATTCCAAGTCAAATTACAGAGCTTTTAAGAAGTGGGGTAAATTTTAGACGATGATGCACTAAAATGTTTGAAGCTGTAAGGTTACAGTGAATTTTAAATTTTTTATAATGCTTTGTATGTAACGGGATAAAAAACGTAATAATATGTAGGCTGTGGGCCCTAGATCATATTGACATTTGAAATGTTGTACTAAAGTTTGCATTTCATGACGCACGATTGTAACTGCAATTTTTTCATATGTTTTGAGAAGTAAGTTTGTTTGTTGACAAAAGAATTCTAAAAAGGTTTATGCTTTTCCATTTTATTCAAGGTAACCTTCATCCTGGGAATTTTAATATTTAATAGTGTGTAACAGTTCCAAGAAAAGGGAAATAGGAAAATAAACAGTTACTTGTTGTACAAAACCATGTTTTTTTTATTTAAAAAAATCATGAAAGGCATGATTCAGGCAAAGTATATCAGTCGGTCAATACTTCCAAAATTACCGGATTTCATTTTTATGTTGATAAACTACTACTCAATAACACAAACAACTCAACCTCTGTTGTTGTACTCTTGTACACTCTGGTAAATATTTCTCCAATTTTGCATGGTAAAAAGAGGAAATAATGTGGATCATCCCTAACTTTTATAATGTTTAGTAAACGTCATTTTCAGGCATTTCTCGTTCACCAACCACAACAGAAGAAAATTTACCAACTTTATCATACATTAAAAATCTACGCAAAAATCTCTCTCCATCGTTTTTTTTATCTGAAATGCCAATCAGAAAAATTCTCATGTTCGGTGCATATGAACTCCCAGATTACACACAAAAGAAGCAAATAAAATGCACAGAGTACAGGTATTACAAAAACAAAGGTATAAAACGTGCATACATTCGACCATTATTCAGCCCTTTTCCTACTCGTTGAATGAAGAAATGTTCTAGCACCATAAATCACTGTGGGAGTATACCAAAGAGAAAGGCAAAGGGTATGGAGATATGACACAAGGAAAATAAATTACAAAATTAGCACGTATTAATGATCAGATCGAAGTATAATATGCCAATAAATCGTAAAAAATCTGTCTCGGCTATACCCTTTGTTATGTAGAACCCTATCATTCCATATCATTTCCATCACTGACTCAGTTTTTAATAATGTAAGCCGCCTAAACAAAAAAAAATGTTGAAAGTTTTGCAAAGAGACCCTTGAAAAGATTCCATGTAACCTTTCTTCGACAAGAAGACGAAACCAAAACCCAACAGTGCCATTCATCCTCTCCTTTACACCCTTTTTCCAAAGAGAATTTTTTCTTGTTCTCATGTTATGTTATGCAAAATATATTTCGCTATCGTGTTTTCTTTTCGTTCCACAGAGCTCTATAATATCCTGCTACTTTCATATTTTTAAGGTTGATACATAATGCATAAAACTAAGGCCACCAGCTTAGGTATAAGTTAACGTGAGAAAGGGACAATCTTTGTTAATGCATGCATTGTCATCGTCGACGCCATCATACTCATTGTCATTCCAATCTTGACTGCTTTACACAAAGACATTATGATGTTGTTGCATAATATACCACATTCAATTGATGTTGTGTTCTTGTTGTTGTTACGATTCCATTGCCTTAAAGAATACCCGTGCCCTCATATCGTCTTCTTCGTCTCAACAAAATCCATTTACGGGTAACGTGACACGATGCAGAGCAAGATTGAAGTTTATTTCTTGTCTCATGAAAAGAGAAAGAAAGCTACATTAAAGCATGTATAAATATGTAGCTTGAAGCTTCCACCATCCACCACCGGAAGAGAATTATACCGCTCACCCTCTTACAACATATCAAAGCACAAGCTTTCTAGTATGCCACGAAGAAAAATTGTGCAACTTGAAATAGCTTATTTCTCTTGTTCCCTCTCTCTTAAAAAATAGGGCTCCCGGAAGTTGGAATGAAAGGAATCGTGAGAAAGGGAAAGAGGAAGAATATAATACGGATCGTGGTGCGATACTGAGAGAAGGGTGACACATATGAAACGTTAGTGTTGCCTTTTCCACTACGTGATTTGAATTTTGTTAAGTCCACTGCCACACCAACACCAATAAATATAGCTACACAGTAGTCATAATCATCCNCAAGCTTTCTAGTATGCCACGAAGAAAAATTGTGCAACTTGAAATAGCTTATTTCTCTTGTTCCCTCTCTCTTAAAAAATAGGGCTCCCGGAAGTTGGAATGAAAGGAATCGTGAGAAAGGGAAAGAGGAAGAATATAATACGGATCGTGGTGCGATACTATGAGAAGGGTGACACATATGAAACGTTAGTGTTGCCTTTTCCACTACGTGATTTGAATTTTGTTAAGTCCACTGCCACACCAACACCAATAAATATAGCTACACAGTAGTCATAATCATCCTCGTACGAATCAAGATTTTGAACGAAAACTGCGTCAAAAGAAAGTAGTAGCCTGTGAGTTGGCTAAACGGATAGTGTTAGAAATAAGCTTGCATCAACATTACAGTTTAAAGGGCACTCTAAAAACACCTTCAGTGCTTTACTACACAAACAACTCACTANTGTGAGTTGGCTAAACGGATAGTGTTAGAAATAAGCTTGCATCAACATTACAGTTTAAAGGGCACTCTAAAAACACCTTCAGTGCTTTACTACTCAAACAACTCACTAAGTCGCATAGGGAAAGTTAAAGTTGAGTAACATTAGCTCACATTTAAAAATATTTTTCACTTTCAAGAAAATACTATTATGCTTCTTGTTTGACCTTCAGACACATGCACATGCTCCATGCTACTTCACGCTTTTGACATTTTAAAAGATTACGATTGTAGCAACGATCTGAGCAGAGCAAACGCAGGGAGAAGAACACTGTTTTTAAAAAATGAGTTTTACTAGACTCATGTTATTTCTCTCTCTCCTCGTTTTTCGAGGGAAACGTGACATGACACTATTTAGCTACCTACATACATGCTCCATTTTTCCATCAGGATTGGGACCATGAACATGTTAGCCCAACTGCAACATTTTTCATGAGATGTTCTTCTTGATGAAATGAAAATTAACACGTAAATGAGTATTTTTTACAATAAATCATTGTCACTTCAAAGGACAAGTGGAATTTTTTTGTTTACAACAATAAAAGTAGGAACACCAGAACCTACTTCAGTTCAGTTTGTTCATTCTCCTTCTCTTGAATTTGAACAGGGACATTTTTTTTCCACCGACCGTGGGAGTTGCAGTTAACAAGAGTAAGGCACTATAAAAGTAAATCGAATTCCACTTGGCTTTCAAAAAATAAAACAACATCAACATCACACAAAGATGTAATGTATGATGGTGAGGCATGCCGAAATAAAACATAAAAGTAATTGTTACTGTTTCAGTTTAAATGGATAGTATCCACAAAGAAGAAAAAGGGAAAGCAGAGAAGGAAAATATTTCCAAGTAGTAGAAGCGTACTGAACAAAACAAAAACGAAATCCAATGGGGGGAAAGTCATGCAAGTCATTTATGGTCGATCGTGAATGGTTTAATATGGAATGCGGCAAGAATTATATACAGCCTATTATTGTCGCCTTCACTCAGGCATCATTAATATTACGTGCAAACAAAGTGAGACAAGTCTATCAAAATAATAGCTTGAGTGGAAACAGGAGCAGCGTAAAGTTTGCATAAGTATTCAGAGATGTTGTTTGTTCTTCCTGCTTTAGACATTATTCCGGATGTAGGGTGATAGTGATCCAAGTTAAGTCGGTAAAGCTAAGTATTCTCTCCAGCTTCTTTTTAAATTACTCATAGCAGCGGCAGTGGCAACGGCAACCTCGTTTTCATCGCCAAAGCATAAAGCTTGTTCAAATATTTACCCAATGCAATGCTTTTACATTCAGTCTTTCTTTACTTTCATTTATGTTTTGCATTGAAATTGTCTTCGTTTTTTAGAGTTGCACAAGTTTAAAGTGCTGAAAACTGAAAAAGAGCTAAAAGCTTGTACCCTTCCTTTAATTTAATGAAAACTGAAAATAAGGTGTTTATACGTGTTTATAATGCAGAAAACGTCTACCTCACATAAAATTTTAACTAAAAGTAAATTCTGTAAAACCAGATTGTGCAGTTCAAAAATGGCGAGATACATTACTTACTTACATAAGTCATTTAAGACTTGGTGTACTTATTTTTTGTCCATTGTCAGTTTTAATTAACAAAATAAATTTTTTAAAGTCAAAACCAGATGAATTAAGAATTCTAAACCCAACAATAAATAGATTAGTAGGTAGCGTCCGCCTGCCATAATGACCTTAATGACTGGATCCGGCGTTTAGTAGCACAAGAATTAAATATGGAATGAGCAGAACGGCCAAGTCGTAAAACCTATTTCCACCCAGCCAATTCCAATCAAAAAGTCAATGATCCTAACAAGTTTAGGTATCATACTCCTTCTTTTTCTTCAGTATTCCTTCAGTATTCTTTGGCGGAGAAACCCATTCAAGTGAATTGAATACATTGTCTTTGTTCCAGAGAAAAATGCATTATCCTCATTGACCTATCAGCAAGTACAATAGAAATTTTGTACGGCAAGGCAAAGGAAAATGTGTTTTTTCTTTCTTTCGTGAGTTTTATCAACTCTGCATAGTCCATTCCCTTCCAGACTATTAACCATTGAGACTAAAAATAAATGGATAGGAGGAGACAAGACAAAAAAAACGAAGGCACATGTTATTCGCCCTGTCAGAATTCTTTATTTACACGCATCCTCGCTATCTCTTTGCAGCGATTGCTTAAGCTGTAAATACTTCTACTACCACCGCACCGAGAGAAAGAGGAAATCTAGTTTTTTTTTTCACCGGGAAGCAAGTGACCCACCAAACTCATGGCAATAAATATGCGGTGGAGATCCCCATGAAATTTTCCACGACACATTCATTCTCGGACAAAGTAATAAAAGCCGTCGAGAATTTTTTCTGATATAAAACTTTGCCGGGCATATTTTCCATTCAACCAACGAAACGAACGAAACTTTCTTCCGCTTTAAATTCAAATAAAGTAAACGTAATCTCAAAACCTTTGTTTACGGACACAAAAAATAGCAATCTTGCTGAAGCATCCAATCCAGATCCAACACAAATCCATAAACCTCATTTGGATGCGTATCCTGTCCTCGATCAGACAAAGTCACATTAAATTTTTGATAGAGCAGGTGTTTTGTGTCCGTTCGAAAGAATTCATCCAATTTGCACAACCAAGCAAGGCAGACTACTACTACTGCAGAAAAAGCAGTAATGTGCCATGTTTACTAGTTTCACTGTGAGATAGAAAAAGCATTGCAAAAAATTGACATTCCAAGAAAGTTCCATTGGCCATTAGGGTTGGACTCAAGCTTAGGTAGTATCTATAAAGTAGGTACAAAATGACAAATGTTGTTTGGGAGATGACTAAAATGTAAATTCGTTTTGGGGTGGTGCAAGAAGAACTGATGATTTAGGAGGAGAGAACACGCCGTATTCTTTACAGAGGTTGATTAAAGATTGCCCATTATGTAACTCGTTTTGTTGAAATACTCCTTCCCTTTCTTCACAGACAGCGCATTATTGTTGCAAAATTTAAGCAATTTAAACTGAATTGTCCATCCATATAACAAAAGACAAGAAGAATGAGAATGTCGAGAAAAAAGGGATGCGTCGAAAGTACTTACTTTTCACAATGACACAGCTCTACAAC